>JADBJO010009747.1:0-19078 GCA_016801955.1 Conus betulinus
GTGGTAGGATGACGAACTGACATTTGTGGGCAATATTAGGGTGGCGGGGGGGGGTGGTGGTGGTAGATGAAGACGTGACTTCAAGGTGGGCATATTAGGGTGGCGGGTAGTTAGATGGAAACGACGTGCATATGGTGGGCATATTAGGGCATAATTAGGAGGGGGGCAAATGAAAGACGTGACATGGTGGTCATATGAGGGCAGGAGGGGGGGGGGGAGATGAAGGACGTGACATTGTGGGCACGACTGGGCAGAAGGGGCAAACAAAGGGCGTGATGTGGTGGGTGTATTGGGTGGGAGGGGGCACCATTGACAGGCATGACGTAATAGGGGGTATTGGGGCAGATGGGATGGAATGAAGGTCGTGACATGGTAGGCCCTATTGGGTCAGAAGGGGCGCGGATGAAGAGCGTGACGTGGTAGGGTGTATTGAGGCAGAGTGGACGGATGAATGGTGTGACACGGTAGAGTGTATTGGGGCAGAGTGGACGGATGAATGGCGTGACGTGGTAGGGTGTATTGAGGAAGAGTGGACGGATGATGGCGTGACACGGTAGAGTTGTATTGGGGCAGATTGGATGGATAAATTGCGTGACACGGTAGAGTGTATTGGGGCAGATTGGATGGATAAATGGTGTGACACGGTAGGTGTATTGGGCAGATTGGATGGATGAATGGCGTGACATGGTAGAGTGTATTGGGGCAGATTGGATGATAAATGGTGTGTGACACGGTAAGAGTGTATTGGAGCATATGGATGGATGAATGGGCGTGACATGGTAGAGTGTATTGGGGCAGATTGGATGGATAAATGGTGTGTGACACGGTAGAGTGTATTGGGGCAGATTGGATGGATAAATGGTGTGACACGGTAGAGTGTATTGGGGCAGATTGGATGGATAAATGGTGTGACACGGTAGAGTGTATTGGGGCAGATTGGATGGGATGAATGGCGTGACATGGTAGAGTGTATTTGGGCAGATTGGATGGATGAATGGCGTGACATGGTAGAGTTACTGGGGCGTAATGGATGGATGCAGGGCGTGAGGTGGTAGGGCATATTGGGGCAGATGGGACAGATGAGGGGCGTGAGGTGTTAGGGCATATTGGGGCAGATGGGATGGGATGAAGGGTGTGACGTGGTAGGCCATATTTCGGAGATGGGATGGATGAAGTAAATGACCTGGTAGGCTGTATTGGGGAGATGGGATGGATGAAGTGTATGACATGGTAGGGTGTATTGGGCAGATGGGACGGAAGAAGAGTGCGTGACCTGGTAGGCTGTATTGGGGAGATGGGACGGGTGAAGTGCGTGACATGGTAAGGCATATTGGGGCAGATGGGATGGATGAAGTGCGTGACGTCGTAGGGCATATTGGGCAGATGGGATGGATGAAGTGCGTGACGTCGTAGGGCATATGGGCAGATGGGATGGATGAAGTGCGTGACGTCGTAGGGCATATTGGGCAGAATGGGATGGATGAATTGCGTGACATGGTAGAGTGTACTGGGGCGTAATGGATGGATGCAGGGCGTGAGGTGGTAGGGCATATTGGGGCAGATGGACAGATGAGGGGCGTGTGAGGTGTTAGGGCATATTGGGGCAGATGGGATGGATGAAGGGTGTGACGTGGTAGGCCATATTTCGGAGATGGGATGGATGAAGTAAATGACCTGGTAGGCTGTATTGGGGAGATGGGATGGATGAAGTGTATGACATGGTAGGGTGTATTGGGGCAGATGGGACGGAAGAAGTGCGTGACCTGGTAGGCTGTATTGGGGAGATGGGACGGGTGAAGTGCGTGACATGGTAAGGCATATTGGGGCAGATGGGATGGATGAAGTGCGTGACGTCGTAGGGCATATTCGGCAGATGGGATGGATGAAGTGCGTGACGTCGTAGGGCATATTGGGCAGATGGGACGGATGCAGTGCATGACGTCGTAGGGCATATTGAGCAGATGGGACGGATGAAGTGCGTGACGTGGTAGGACGTATTGGGGGCAGATGGGACAGATGAAGTGCGTGACGTGGGTGGGCGTATTGGGGCAGAGGGGAACGCATGCTGCATGTGACATGGGTGGATGGATTCGGGTAGTGGTGGTATGGATGAAGAGCGTAATGTGGGTGGGCATATTGAGGCTGAGGGGGAAAGGATGCAGGGTATGTATGACATGGGTGGGCATGTTGGGGCAGAGAGGGCCCAAGGAAGGGCCTGACGTGGTGGGCGCAATGGGCAGAGAAGACGTGGATTAAGAGCGCGACGTCAGTTGGTAGATTAGAGCAGAGAGGGTCCAAGGAAGGGCCTGACGTGGTGGGCGCAATGGGCAGAGAAGACGTGGATTAAGAGCGCGACGTCAGTTGGTGAATTAGAGCAGAGAGGGGCCCAGTGAAGGGTGTGACATGGTGGGTGTATTGGTCAGAGGGGTGCAGATGAAGGGCGTGACATGGTGGGCGCATTGGTCAGAGGGGTGCAGATGAAGGGCGTGACATGGTGGGCGCATTGGTCAGAGGGGTGCAGATGAAGGGCGTGACATGGTGGGTGTATTGGGGCAGAGGGGGTGGATGAAGGGCGTGACATGGTGGGTGTATTGGGGCAGAGGGGCTCAGATGAAGGGCGTGACATGGTGGGGTGTATTGGGGCAGAGGGGGTGGATGAAGGGCGTGACATGGTGGGTGTATTGGGGCAGAGGGGGCTCAGATGAAGAGCATGACATGGTGGGTGTATTGGGGGCAGAGAGCGCTGAGATGAAGAGCGTGGACATAGGTGGATGAAATGGAGTAGAGAGGGCGGTGAGGGAACGGATGCAGCATGAGAAATATATGGGTGGAGGGGGTGGGGGTGGGGGTGGGCTGGGGGTATGGGAGGGCGTTGATGCGTATGGGTAGGCGTAATGGATAAGCGGATGGGGGTGGGGGGGGGGGGGGTAGGGGAGATGGGTGCATGGATGCTCATGGGTGGGCGCATGACTGTGTGTGTGTGTGTGTGTGTGTGTGTGTGTGTTGTGTGTGTGTGTTTGTGCGTATGTGGGGCGTGACATTAGCGGGTGTACAGGGAGGTGAGTGGTGAGAGTGGTGAGTGGTGAACGGACGCAGGCTGTGACATGGATGGGCGAATGGAGGGGATGGAGGTGGAGGGGCGCGGGCACGGGGCGTGACGTGGGTCAGCGAACTGGGGAGGAGGGTGCGGATGCGAAGTGTGACATAAACAGGCGCACACCCTGGGGTGCCGATGCAGGGCGTGACGTATACGGGTGACCACACCGATTTTGATCCTCAACGAAAAGGCTCCACTACGAAGTATAGGAATGTGTTTTGATATGAGACGTTGTTGACAATGTTGGAGCAAAATCTTACTACGTACTGCTGAAGCTGTGTAAACGCCGAAACAGCCGGCAAACTGACTCTCACGATAGTGCAAAACGAGACTTTACATCTCCTACCATCTTTCACGATCACTTAACCCCCCCCCCCCCCCCCTCCATTCCCTGTTGCCTCTCCCCAACCCCCATCACCTCTCTCTCTCTCTCTCTCTCTCTCTCTCTCTCTCTCTTCACTTCATTTCTCTTTTTCTTGCCTTTCTGTCTTTGTTTCTGCCTACCGCCCCCTTCCCCTTACTACCCCTCCTCTGCTCTTGCATGTGTGTGTGTGTGTGTGTGTGTGTGTGTGTGTGTGGTGTGTGTGTGTGTGTGTGTGTGTGTGTGTGAGTGTGTGTGTGTGTGTGTGTGTGTGTGTGTGTGTGTTGTGTGTGTGTGTGTGTGTGAAGTGTGTGTGTGTGTGTGTGAGTGAGTGTGGTGTGTGTGTGTGTGTGTGTGTGTGTGTGTGTGTGTGTGTGTGTGTGTGTGTGTGTGTGAAGTGTGTGTGTGTGTGTGTGTGTGTGTGTGTGTGTGTGGTGTGTGTGTGTGTGTGTGTGTGTGACGCATTTGTGAGCAATCTGAGGGTGCACGAGCTCGCGAGGGATGGGGGCAACAGACGTGGTCGATGGTGTGCACAGTAGCGCATGTCATGTGTTCCGCCAGCTGTTGGACTGGGGCTGGGGCTGGGTTGGTGGTTAGGGAAACTATGGTATGTCTGTCCATTGATTGTCTTACTAGTGTTTTCATATGTAAGTACCTTCTATTTTTCTTTGTCATTTACGTCTCTTTCATTAATCATCATCATCATCATCATCATCATCATCATTACGAACATTATTGCTATCACCAATACCAGTTGGTATTTCTCGTGAGCGTCACTGTTATCGTTATTGTTCTTGTTGTTGTGTTGGCAATGTTATCATTACAGATCAGTGATAGCTGTGTCATCTTCTGAGCGTTGGTTTTCCACAGATGGTCAAAGGGACACACCTGCACATGAATACACAAGCGCGCACGCACGCACGCGCGCGTTCCACTTGCACCTGCACACACGTGTGTGCGCACGCGCGCAGATACTCACACGCACACACACACACACACACACACACACACACACACACACACACACACACATGTGCTCATTGTTATCATCATCATCATCATCATCATCATCATCATCATTATTATTATTATTATTATCATTTTTTTTTTTTTTTTTCCTTTTTTTTTTTTGTTGTACCAACCTCTGTGCCACCTCAGAGGCAGTGCACCCACGCTGCTCATTCCAACACCCGTCCACACCACAGGCGGGCGACCCGCCGAAGCCCCGGCACCAGCAATCCGTAGAGAGTAGTCAGTGTCAAGTCGTCAAGAGGCAACCCACCGGAGGAGACACTGCACTGCCGCCGAGTCACTTCGGTGGTGTTCAGTGGCGCCTGTTCTGATCTAACATACGCAGGACACCATCTACTAAACCCTCCTACTGACGACAAATAAATTGCTTAGCCGCGGAGGCGGCGTGAGTGAGCTCTCCCTCTGGAGGGCGCCTCCACGTCCGTCCAACGACAGTCCCCATGGACTCGCCGATACCGGTGACCCCGACGGAACCAAACCAAGGCCACAGACGTGGAGAGGATATCGAAACTGAGGTCACCATGAGAGCAGGGCATGAAGGGCAACAGAATTTTAGACATTTTTTTATGCTGATCAGTGAGAATGAGGATGATTAAGATGATGCTACGGATTTCCATTTCGGTCTGAGACTACAAGACAGGGCTGTACTCTACGCTTCGTTTCATAATATATCCTGGCGTCAACCAGGCCCGAGAGATACAGGCACCTGCAGTGTTGGTCAAGAAATTTGAGCAACACTCTCAGAAACGCATCCATTAAGTGGATGAAACTCGACTGTGTGGTCCCAGTCTTCCCAACTGAGTCTGCAGCAAACTCAACTCTGGATGGGAGCCGGTCGGGGCAGAAAAAACCCACATGACTCTGATGGGATTCGAACCCACGACCTCCCAGCCAGAAGTCCGCGACGCTAACCACTTCGCCATGGCGGCTGGTATTATTATTATCATTAGTATTAAATTATTATTATTATCATTATTATTATTATTATATATTATATTATTATTATTATCATCATCATTGTTATCAATGTCGTTGTTGTTGTTGTTGTTGTGTTGTTGTTGTTGTATTCGTTTTCCCCTTCTTCTTTTTCTTTGTCACTAACAGTCAGTTCTTTGTCACTAACAGTCACTCTTCACATAATATATTTCACTGGAGTTTGGGAGAAAATAGCCATACTGTAGTCTACTAAGTTTCAATACAATGGTTGCATTACATAGAAAAAATTTCTCGATTAGCACCATGGGTGACTGCGCTGAAGAAAAGATTACCCCTTTTCAAAGTACCAAAGAATCACATTCACTAATCACAACTTCCTACAGTCACCCTATGTCTCGTCAAGTCTTGTCAATCACAAGTTTAATCAAGGGAACAATTAAATACTTCAGGCCTTCACTATGAACTGGAAAAATACACGACCACCTGCAGGAAAAAACCATCTCCATCAGTACTAACCCTAACGTCCAATTAACTAGCCACACATACCTGATTACCGCCAAAACTAAGCTGCGAGTCTCTCTTCGGCACCGTGGGGATGTTTCCAGACTGGCAAATCTGCAGGGACTGAAAGGAAATCCTCGCTCACCTGACTGACAACAAAAAACGCGGGTGAGTAGCAGTCAGGTAAACAGGTGAACAGACAAACTTATGCCACCTCAGAACTGTCCCCACAATTTGGGACCGGACAAAAATGGTCCGTCACACTCTACCACGATGGAAATTCTGTTTGGCCTAAAGTGCTTAGGGCTGTTTGTGAGAGATGTTACTTCCCTTGACACTCGCTGGGAATATATCACAAGGATAATGAGGTACACGTTATTCATTATTTTGTACATGAAAACGGCATCCTAGTCTAAAAGGGAGAATAGTAAGTGTTTCGTAATCATTTACTTCAAGAGAAGATGGTTTAAGAAGTATGAGCTTGGTATATCGACTATATAAACTTTCAAGTAGTTTTAGACAGTTTTACGAGCTAAGTCCCAGCATGTTCATGCGTAGTCAATATTTGATTGTATACATGCATGGAAGAATAATTTTGGAGTATGCTGATCAAGAAATGCTTTATTCTACTGAGCTAAAATACCTTACTTGAAAGTTCGTGAGTTGGAGACGAGACATGAAAAGATCAAGTGATATTGTTATCCATACTAAGACCAAGTAATCTATGGGAATCAACTTCCTCTAAGCTTTGATCATGCACTTTCACATCAACTAATTTATATTCAATATTTTCGACGTTACCTTTTTGTCATTATAACATCATCTTTGACTTTTTGAGGAGGGAGAGCCATAGGATTAAATTCCATCTACATAACAAGATTGTTAACATCTTTTTATAAAACCAGTAATGCCTGATCTGGTTTCATTTAGGAAAGAGAGAGAGAGAGACAGAGAGAGAGACAGACAGACAGACAGACAGACAAAGAGAGAGAGAGAGAGAGAGAGAGAGAGAGAGAGAGAGAGAGAGAGATTTGATTCAATGTAACAATGTATTCGCGCTGGGATTACCACTGGAGGCAGTCCTCAGTATGTGTGTGTGTGTTGTTCACCCACAGCTGTCTCCACATTGTGGTTTCACTCCCATGTTCATTGTTCTCTGTCCCCGTCTCTCCCTTGGTGTCTCACGGGTATAATTCATACGTCGGCCATAGCAGCTGAGTCACTTTGTAGTTGTAGTAGTCTCAGTAGAAACTGTCAGCATAGTAGTAGTAGTGGCAGTGGTATTAGCAGCAGCAGCAGCCAGCAGCAGCTGTAGTAGTCGTAGCAGCAGCAGCAACAGTCATCGTCGTCGTCGTCATCGTCGTCGAGGCCGTCGTAGTGGTGGTGGTGGCGGTCGTAGTAGTAGTAGTAGCAGCAGTAGTTTCTTGTTGTTGAGGCAGTGCCAAGGGTTGCTGTTGCTGTTGCAGCAGTAGTAATACTTGTCACAGTGAAAATAGCATGCACCATTCCCCCTCTCTCTGTGTCTTTTTGTTTCTGTCTCTGTCTCTATGTCTGTCTCTGTCTGTCTGTCTGTCTTACCTTTGTGTCTCATGTCCATTGGACCACCCGTCCGTCCACCCGTCTCTCTGCCTGTCTGTCTGTCTGACTGTCGCTCTCTCTCTTTCCCATCCATCATGTCTGTCTGTCTGTCTGACTGATTGTCTGCCTGTCCCGCTCTGTCTCCTCTCTGTCTTTCTCTGTCTGTCTTTTGTCTGTCTCCTTCTCCTGTCTGTCTGTCTCGTCTGTCTCTCTTTGACTGCCTGTCTTTATTTTTCTGTCATTCTCTGTCTGTCTGTATGTCTATCACTCTGAATGTCTGTCTGTCTGTCTGTCTGTCTGTCTCTCTCTCCCTCTCTCTCTCTCTCTCTCCTGTCTGTTTCTCTCTCTCTCTCTCTCTCTCTCTCCATCTGGTTCTCTCCTTTTTTCTACCCCCCCCCCCTCCGCTTTTTGCTCTCTCGTTTCTATCTGTCGGCCTGTCCCCCTACATCTCCCTCTCTGTCACACACACACACACACACACACACACACACACACACACACACACACAAACACACACACACACACACACACAAACACGCACTCACTCACACACACACACACACACACACACACACACACACACACACACACACACAAAGCGCGCGCGCGCACATACACGCGCACACGCGCACACAGACATGCATACACACACACACACACACACACACACACACACACACACACACACACACACACACACACACACGTACACACACACACACACACACACACACACACACACACACACACACAAATGCACGCGTGCGCGTGTGTGCACATATGCTCCTTCTTGCTCTCCTTCAATCCCTTCCCTTTTTCTGTCTTCCGCCCCCCCCCACCCCCTCTTCCCCAGATAACATCCTTTTCTTTATCCGCCCTCTCTCTCTCTGTCTGTGGCTCTTCAATCAATTGTATCTTTGAATATTTTACTGCAGTGTTGCTTAACATTATTTTCCCTTAGTGACACGTCATTATCATTTGATGCATAATGATTCATATGTATGAGATTATTACTATTGCTATTATTACTATTTTATCATTATTAGTAGTAGTATCATCATCATCATCATCATCATCATCATCATCATTATTATTATTTCATCATCATCATCATCATCATTATCATTATTATTATTATTATTATTACTCATTATTAATACTGGGATAGCGTTTTTGATGTTCTCAGCTCTCTTCTTGATTGCATGTTTTGATTTGATACAACCCTTCTTTCATTATATATCATCATTTGTACTATAACGAGTTTTTGTATGCCTCTCTCTCTCTCTCTCTCTCTCTCTCTCTCTCTCTCTGATTTGGTGAAAGATACCAATGTTATCTGGCGTAATGTACATAACATGTCATCCAAGGTGGCTCGTGTACTTGCTGCTGTTTCTGTTGATGATTGGCTTGAACATTTTCAAACCTCCTTTGAAAAAGATGGTGACAGCACAGTAGAAAAAAAGAAACGGTAACTGATTCGGAAACCACAGATGAAATTAGTTTTTTCTTGATGACCCAATTTTAAAAGAAGTGTTTTTAGCTATAAATGCATTGAAAAACGGCAGACCTGCTGGTCCAGATGGATTAACTGGAGAAATGGTGACAAGATAATTGTTTAGCTCCTTAAATATTTCAATGCTATTTTCGACAGAGGAAAAATACCCTGAAAGCTGAATGGAATCAATGCCATTGCTTCAAAAAGGTAACGTTAACGATCCTGGAAACTACAGAGGAGTATCACTTTGTGGCATAGGCTGTAAACTATATAGTTCTATTACATACTATAGGTTACAAATTCAGGTAGGACGTAGGTTTTATTGATTTTGAGAAGGCCCTTTGACTCCATGTCAAGAAAACTTCTATGGGCAATTCTTCAAAAGAACTGTGAGAAAGAAAAGCTGTATTAATGTATTAAAAATATAATTTTCAATGTCAATGCAAAAGTATGGTCTGGCAACGAACTTAGAGACTGTACTTTGTGCACATAGGGTTTGAAACAGGGATATTCTTGTAGTCCTGTATTGTTTGTGTGTTTTTTTTTTTAATTTAGAATGAATTAACATGAAAGAAAAATCACTGAAAAGGGACGTCATTGAGCAGCATTGTCACCTGAGATACTCGAATTATTTATCTCGTTACTAGCCAGAGATAATGCTTTGTGATTGGAAACCCAGTTAGTTAACCTCCTAATTACAACTGTGAGGCTTCAATTTAAGATACACGTGGAAAAAGAGTAGCATTGTGGTTTTTTTA
Organism: Conus betulinus; assembly: GCA_016801955.1. Taxonomy (NCBI): domain Eukaryota; kingdom Metazoa; phylum Mollusca; class Gastropoda; order Neogastropoda; family Conidae; genus Conus; species Conus betulinus. Next base: position 9,759 of record JADBJO010009747.1, read on the forward strand.
GAAAACTGGGATACTTAGCAGCAAGGGAGAGATGGTTTTTGAATGGCAAGGCGATGGGTGTTGTGATTTGTTACAAATATTTTGGCATTTACAAACTATTTTTGAGTGTGCCCAGAAGATGTGAAAATAGAGAGAGAAAAAAGACAAAAAAAATCTTCAACGTTTCGGTCATAGACCGTCTTCAGGACTAGACATTTACTTTACTATCCTCACAGTTTTTTCACCTGCCCGTCAAGACCTTGTGAGCAGAACAACACACGCATTATTATGTATATGAAGACTTAATAATGATTCTTTGGTTGTGTTATGTAAATTTTTGATGTGCAAATTCAACCTATTGCTCAGTATGGTGCAGAGTTATGGGGATTGGATAAAGCTGTTATTGAAATGGAAAAGGTTCGCACGTTTTCTTTTAAAGATTCTTGTGAGTTCAAGTTAAACGCCAGCAAATCTTGTATATGGGGATATAGGCCCATGTCCTATGTACATCAACCATCATTTTCAATGTATTAGTTACTGTTTGAAAATTCTGTGTATGGATGGGAATGTCCTATGTACATCAACCATCATTTTCAATGTATTAGTTACTGTTTGAAAATTCTGTGTATGGATGGGGGAAAAGTTTACCACATAAGGCTTTACAAAAATGTTGCTTAGTTTAGAAATGCAAGGTATGAAATGTTTGGCATTGGGCATTCGTCATTTTTTTTTTTTTGTGCATCAAAATGGGTTTGGACTTGTTTGGATAAATCAAGGCATTGAAAATATCAACATCATCATAACGAAATGCATCAAAGGCTGATGAATAACAGATGGCACAAATGGGAGGGACATGTTCAAAGCAGTGACAGATACACTTTTTTAATACAACATTTAAATCATTCAGGAATTGTGTAGTGTACCATTTGCTTCACATTGACAGACATTTGAAAAACTATATGACAAGGCATAGAAATACCATAAACAAATGGCTCTGATGGGATTCAAACCTACGACCTTCATGCAAGAAATCCACGATGCAAACCACATCTCCATGGTGGCTGGTGCACTTGGAATTATCATCATAAGCTTAACACACACACACACACACACACACACACACACACACACGCACGCATGCACGCACGCACGCACACACACGCACACACACACACGCACACGCGTGTGCGTGTGTGTGCACACACACACACAGAGTAATCACAGCCACTCACTGTAACATCACACATGTTGCTTTAAGACAAACGAAAACAAAAATCCACTACCCCCTCCCCCTTTTGTCCCCTCCCTCCCTTCCCTTTTTACTTCTCTCCTCTCCCCTCTTTCCACTGTGTCTCTGCCCTGACACGCACGCCCCCTGTCCATCAAAGGTAGCCAGCACTTCACTATCCCATCACCTCTTGCCCCCTCTGGTCCCTCCTCTCCCCTCCCTTCTCCACATTGGACATCACACGACAGGTTAAACCACACCCCTGTCAATCAATGAAACCATGCAGTACAATGCACTACCACCCTCTGTGTCCCCCCCCTCCCCTCTTACTCCCTCTCACCCCTACCCTCAGCTCAGACTATAATCACAGGTGTGTTGGGCCTCTCTCCCCCTCTTGTCCCTCCTCCCCCCTCCGTTCTCCCCCATGTGGACATCACATGACAGGTTAAACCACACCCCCTGTCAATCAAAGAGACCATGCAGTTCAACGCATTACTACCCTCCATATCCCCTCTTCCCCTCTCACTCCCTTTCACCCCCTACCCTCAGCTGAAACTATATATCACAGGTGTGCAGGGCCTCTTCACTCTGCAACATCCATTTGAGCTGACGCAGTCTGCACCCCTAGCTCCGTCTGTCTGGTGAAGTACGAGTCTGTTCAGTGTTAACCAACAGCTGTGTCACCAACCCAGACCTTCCAACTCACTACGTGGCAGTTGCAGTTTTCAGTGTGTGTACAGGTATTTATCTGATTTGTCTTTGTTTTGGTTCCACTCTCCTTTCACATTTTGTGTATTCTTAACCATTCTATGAAAACTTCTGATTTATTCATGCTTAATAATGTTTTTACATGAATTTGCATGAAAGAGCATGTTTTTTTCTGTGGTTATAGTACTACAGTGAAACTCCATATAGTTCCTATAGGCTGCTGTTCAACTCCATCTGTTCTGAAAATGCTGACCAGATGGTGACTTAGGAGTGTGATTATTCTCCTTTGTGACCCTGTCACACACACATACAATCAACTGATGTGACAGATTCATCCAACACAGACTTAGTGTCACTGTGTTGTGCACAACTGTCCTTGTTTCAGTCTTCCACACTGGCCACTTAAAGCTGCCCTGGCATTACTATTTGACCTGGCTTTCCATAATGCAAGGAGGCATGTTGTGGTCTGGATACAAAGACATGAAACGACCACCTCTGGTGAAATAATCAGAGTTTACAGAGTCAAACAAGAGGTCTTTGTTTCAAAACAGAGTGACTGAGGGTAGAAAATGAAACAAATTTAGAAAGAGAGAGGGGGTTACTTACCGCCCAGGATATAGACAAAGTACAGGACAAGACTTGATACTTTTCGACCTCTTGGGTCTTCTTCAGGCAAAAAAAAAAAAAACATTTAGGACAGTGAAAAAAAGATTGAGAACCCACTTACCTTCTCATATTCATGCTTGATAAAAATGGCCTCTGGATGGAAATGAGGCCACCCAGGAAGGGATCATGGGAGAGGAAAATAGTGAGGGAGGGGGGGAAGGGAGGGGGTTGAAAACAATGGGGTTTGTTGCTTGTTTGTAAAATGATTATGATATATTAGTGACAGTAGTGATTATGGTGATTTGATAATAGTGTCTAGGGAAAAAAATCTAAAGAAAAGAAAGAAAGAAAAATAGAATAAATGGATAGATAAATAAAATAAATGACTTTAATGAGTGGTGAATGTGATGATAGTAATTATGTGTGGATAGTTGTATGTGGGGGTGTGGGTAATGCTAATAATGATTGGAAGGTGATGGAAATGATGAATGGGTGATAAGGTATCGTTGTGGGGGGGGGGGGGGGGGAGAGAGATTGAGAGAGAGAGAGAGAGAGAGAGAGAGAGAGAGAGCTCATATCTCTCCACCCCACACAAAGTTTTATATACATGTGTGTGTGTGAGGGGTGGGGGGGTGGGGGGATTCATGCAAAAAGCTTTTTTTGAAAAAAGTAAACAATACCATAGGATGGTATTCATTGTAGCAGGCGAAATAATGTGTTGGCATAAACGACTTTAATGGGTGGTGATTGTAATGATAGTGGTTACGCAAAATAAGAAAAAGGAAAACCCACATTGAATTCAAAGCTGGCTGATGTCTACTCGTATACATTGTATTCTGATTACAACAATGTACTGAAATCATATGTGGATCTACCCTTACACCGTTTTTTTTTTCATTCGGTTTTTCATTTCAGGATTGAACTTAAAAATTCAGGATGTCAGGATTGGGAATCATGGTGTTAACCCTTCTACTTCTTGTGTTTATGGCAACCAGTCATCAGGATGCAGGAGGTACGTGATGATTGTCCCTGTGTGCTGCCTGGCTGTTGGCCCTCTCACGTTGTTTCCAAGTCTGTACTGCCCCTCCCTGCTGACGTTGGTCACCTTGACTGTAGATGAGCCGCAGAGAGAGAGGGAAGTGGGGTTATGGAGGGGATGACAAAGGATGACAGACGTGTCATGTTTTGCATTTTCTTGCCGTACTTGTCGTCGTGTATATTGTTCTTGTTAGTGTTGACGTTGTCTTAAAATCTATCTGCTTCACCTGAAATGATGATCTCTGTCACTTAATGCGAAACGGAATGCCCTGTGCATGCCTGCATCTTATTTCAAAAACGGAGCAGGCTTCCAAGTGTGGTGCAGGTGCAGGAGGTGATACTTCTTTTTGTTTCCATATGGTTTGAGAAAGTTTGTTTTCACACGTTGTTTTGTTGTCATCCCCACTTTTCTTGTTAGATGATCAGTTTGGCGATGATAATAAAACTCTTAAGTGTGAAAAGTTATAAACTGTCTGGCTGTCTGTCTGTGTCTGTCTGTGTCTGTCTGTCTGTCTTTCTCTTTCTCTCTCTCTTGCGCCTTCAAACCCACATGATCTCATGCTCGTCATTGCCTTGAAAAGCAGTCTTGCTTTATGAACCAAAATGTTGAATATCATCAGTACACTTATAGACTTGGACTTGAACACCTTATGCATCATGTTCATTCTTCCTCACACTATGCTGTTCGTACTATATTTTGTGACGGATTTTCTTAAATCCTCTTTTCGCATAGGAATACTACATATAAAGCAGTGTGTGTGTGTGTGTGTGTGTGTGTGTGTGTGTGTGTGTGTGTTGGAATCATCACTATTTTTGTTACAAGTACTTCTATAGTGTGTAACAGCATTAGCGAGCCAGTATCCTTCGTCCATGAAGGGAGGAGAGCCAGGGGGGAAAGCATCTTCTTCCTCATCTGTTTACCCTTGGGAATAAAGAAATCTCTCTCTCTCTCTCTCTCTCTCTCTCTCTCTCTCTCTCTCTCTCTCTCTGTCTGTTGTCTCTCTCTGTGTCTGTCTCTCTCTCTCTGTCTTTCCCTCTCTCTGTCTCTGTATGTCCTGTCTGTCCTCTGTCTGTCTGTCTCTCTTTCTCTCTCCAGGCTGTCAGTGTGTGTCTGTCTGTGTATCTGTCTGTCTGTCTGTCTCACTTACAAACTTTCACACACATGCGTGCTGACAGTCGTACATATTAGAATGAACTATGACTTTCGTGCTGTCATTGATGTTCCAGTGAAACGGCTGACGCTTCGCAACAAGCTCCAAGAGAGAGTGAGTAAAACTGTTGTTTACTGCAGGACTTGCCCAGAACCGACTTGCCCCCCCCCCCCTCTCTCTCTTCTCTCTCTCTTCTCTCTCTCTCTCTCTCTCTCTGTCCATCCATCTGTCGGTCTGCCTCTCTCTCTCTCTCTCTCTCCCCCCCCCGCCCTCTCATATGCTGCCAGGGAAGGATTTTATACTTATAATCTTATGCCCTTAGTTTTCATTCCCGTTGTTTTCCTCTCACCCCTCCTCTTTTTTTTCATTTTAGAAAATCTCTCACAACTCATCATCATAATTGTGAAGCTTGGAGCAGGGGCGACCACCCCAACCAGGCGTGTCCCCAGGTGGTGGATAGGAGGATGCCCCCAGATAGGAGGGTTAGCTGCGAAATAAGTCAGGCTTTCATGGTGGAATAGGTAGTCCCTGACCAAAGGGCGATGTTTCTAGCAGCGTGGGGTAGGATGATAGGTGGCACTGTCATCTCCTCAGAAATACCCCATATATCCAGTGACAGGTGGCACTGTGATCTCCCCTGAAATGGCCCATATATCCAGTGACAGGTGGCACTGTTATCTCCACTGAAATGCCCCACATATCCAATGACAGGTGGCACTGTGATCTCCATCAAAATGTCCCATATATCCAATGACATGTGGCACTTGTGATCTCCTCTGAAATGCCCCATATATCCAATGACAGGAGCATCACGCGATCAAGACCCGCGCTATAAGCTCTTAGCCCTGGGAAGGGCCACCCCAGTGAACAAAGCATCTCCAGCTACGGACAAACAGCCGGGTAGCTTGGACGCGTCAGCCCAGTAAAGCAGCCAGTCTAGAAGAGTGGTTCACTCTGATGTAAAAACAAGCTGAAGTCAGATGTGCTGATCCTGATTTGTCAGGGCATAATGGCAGCACAACGCATCTTCACTCATACGACGGACAACCGTAGAGACTTGGTGTGGTGCTCGTCCTTTGGAGACCCGCCAGGGTGGAAGAGTGCTGGGCCCCATGCCACAAAGGGGGCCTACCCCATGCAACAACAGGTGGTCCCCGTGCCCTGTTCTGTGGTAGAAGCAGGCGGCGGTTGACTTGGGAAAATGCGACTGGCTCTGACAGGAGAAGGGAGGGGAAACCAAAACTGTTGAGGGTGCTCCAGTGGAATGCAGAAGGAATCATCAGTAAGAAGCCCCCCCCCCCCCCTCCTTACTGAAAGAATCTATAGGGAAAATATAGATGTTGCTTGCCTTCAGGAAACGCATCTAACAGAAGAAAATCTTCACTTTATGGTAAGGGGCTACCAGACCTGTCGTGTGGATGGGGGAAGGGAGACACAAAGGCAGAGTCCTCATCCTGGTAAAGAATCACATACCAGCAAAGCATATTGGAGTAGATACTGAGGAAAACGCAGAAATCACTGGGATGGATATCAGGCTACATGATAAGCAAATAAGAATATACTTTGTATGCAGCCCACCAGATGAACAGCTTTCTCTGCATGCTATGGATATCACTCCGGATGGCTGCCTAATCGTCGGCGACTTCAATAGCCACTCTCACAGCTGGGGATAGAGTGAAACAAATTCCAGTGGACAGGGAGCAGAGGACTGGCATATTGAACAGCAACTACACCTGCTGGACCTCCAAGATAACCCCCATACGTTCTACTCACGCAGGTGGCTAACGTCAACAACATCAGACTCAACCTTTGCCACCAACAACCTGCAGGCAAGTGCGGAAAGGACAGTGTTAGACCAGTTAGCTGGTAGTGACCACAGGCCTGTGAAACTTTCTTTCAACCTCAACCACCATCCAGTAGACTGCGCACCACTGCCCAGATGGAACTACGGAAAGCTACATGGGAAACCTACTCTGTACTCACTGATGAACACGACGAAAAGACGTAAACCATATCACCAAGGCCTTCAACACAGCAATGTTAAAAAACCAGCTGCAGAAACCATCCCAAGAGGGCCCATGAAGAACTACTGGCCCTACTGGACTGAAGAACTCCAGCAGTTGGAAGATCAAGTAAATGCAGCTATGAAAAAAGTAGAGAAAGAACCAACAACAGAAAACAACATCACCCTAACAGAACAAACAGTTTCATACACAAAAGCATTTTATCCAGGCTGCAAGAAACGACTGGAAAAGAAAACTGAAAATCTCAACATGGAGAAAGATGGAAGAAACTATGGAATCCTGCCAGAGCCATAAACAATGAAAAACCATTGGCAGCACCCATTGGTCTAGAAGAATTTGAAGAAATCCTGACTGGACGACGGGCTGCAGACCTTTTTTCAACAGCTTTGAAAAGATCAGCAACAGCAACATCTCTAAAGGCAGAGAAAGGAAACTGTCATAACAGCAGAAAACGTACAGGAACATGGACACAGAGGAAGATATATAATGGGGAAACACTTCACAGTAACAGAGCTCAATGAAGGGAGAAAGCAGCTACAAAAGGAGAAATCACCAGGACCTGTTGGCATTACAAATGAGATGTTCCAACACCTTGGATCGTCTGCACGTAAAACGCTCGTGGACATCTTCAACGCCAGCTGGATAAATGCGTCTGTACCTCAGTCATGGAAAGATGCCATTATGATCCCTATCCACGAAAAGGGAAAAAAAGACAAAACCAAAGCAGACAGTTGCTGACCCATCAATCTTACCAGCTGTGCCACCTCAGAGGCAGTGCACACACGCCGCTCATTCCGACACCCCATCCACAGCCACAGCCCGGTCGGCCCCACCACAGCCCCGGCACCGACAATCCACAGGGAGCAGTCATGTCAAGTCGTCAAGAGGCAACCCACCGGAGGAGACACTGCACTGCTGCCGAGTCACTTCGGTGGTGTTCAGTGGCGCCTGTTCTGATCTAACATACGCAGGACACCACCTACTAAGCCCCCTACTGACGACAATAATTGCTTAGTCGCGGAGCCGGCGTGAGTGAGCTCTCCCTCCGGAGGGCGCCACCATGTCCGTCCAACGACAGCCCCCGTGGACCCGCCGATACCGTGACCCCGACGGAACCAAACCAAAGCCACAGACGTGGAGAGGACATCAAAACTGAGGTCACCGTGAGAACAGGGCATGAAGGGCCACAGAATCTGAGACATTTTTTTTTTTTAATGCTGATCGATGACAATGAGGATGATGATGATTAAGATGATGCAACGGATTTCCATTTCGGTCTGAGACTACATGACAGGGCTGTACTCTACACTTCCTTTCATAATATATCCTGGCGTCAACCAGGCCTGAGAGATACAGACACCTGCAGTGTTGGTCAGGAAATTTGAGCAACACTCTCAGAAACGCATCCATTAAGTGGATAAAACTCGACTGTGTGGTCCCAGTCTTCCCAAGCGAGTGTGCAGCAAACTCAACTCTGGATAGGAGCCGGTCAGGGCAGAAAAACCCACATGACTCTGATGGGATTCGAACCCACGACCTCCCAGCCGGGAGTCCGCGACGCTAACCACTTCGCCACGGCGGCTAGGTACAAACAGTCTGACTTGGTACCTGGAGAAGAACGAGATCATCTCTGGCAAGCAGGCTGGATTCACACAATACAGATCCACAGAGGACCAGGTCGTCTATACTGCACAAGAAATAGCAGACAAGAAGCATGCCATAGCTGTCTGGATCGACGTAGAAAAAGCCTTTGATAAAGTCTGGAAACACGTTCTGAAAAGGAAGATGCACCAGTATGGGATTGGGATCATGGGCCACATGTACAACTGGATCAGCCAGTACCTGACCAACAGAAAAGCCTGGGTACACAATAGAAAGCACCAGAGCAAACAAAACCTAATGAAAGAAGGCGTCCCACAAGGTGGAGTTCTCTCCCCCACGCTGTTTATCATCTTCATGAATGATATCCTTGATGACATCCCTGCATGGCTCCATGGTGCAATTTATGCAGATGACCTTGTCATCTGGTGCTCTGAAAAATATGTCACAGCAGCCACGGTAGGGATCCAGGAGGCCACGAACAAGATCTAGACATGGACAAAGAAATGGCTTGTGACCATCAACGCCAGGAAAACAGCATACGCCATCTTCAGCCTGGCTACAAAAGAACAAAGTGAATGGTCACGTCCTTCCACGGGACAAGTCACCAACCTATCTAGGAGTCCCCTTTGACTCAAGAATGACCTGGAAACGATGGATCGACAAATGCACGGCAAGAGCCAGACTGCACCTGGCATTTATGAAAAAATTATTGGAAAGATCCTGGGGTGCAGACCACACCATTCAGAAGAAGCTGTACCTTGGACAGTGAGACCTATCCTTGAATATGGAGCAGCTGCATGGAGAACAGCATCCAAAACCAACTTTGACCAAGCCTCAAGTAATCAGAATCAGGCATACTGGATCATTACAGACGCACTCAAGTCAACTCTGATCCAAGCCATGGATACACTAACAGGACTTCAGAGCCTCGAAAGCAGACGAGATACTGAAGCGCAGCAGCTTTGTGCTCAACACGTGCAGACT
>JADBJO010009747.1:22833-25333 GCA_016801955.1 Conus betulinus
TGTTTCGTTGTATCTTAACCCCATGCAAGGTGTCTTACAGCCAGCAAACGAACATCTGCTGAGTAATCAAGACTTTTACACACACACACACACACACACACACACACACTCAACTTTCCATGACTAGGTGGGCCAAGGCACAAGACGGTAAACAAGATTTTAAATCCGTTCTCTTAAAAAGGAATTCTAAAAAAAAAAAATGTTTACCGCTGATATATTCTTTTCTCAAATAACCACATATCAAACGATCTGGCATTTAGGATTAATTCCCGATAGTTTGCCCCAGTGTAATTGGGGAAAGTTTTTGTTAAGAGGAAACAAAACGTTGCTTAAATCAGTTAAATCAGTATGTACACTTCTGCTGATCGTTCAGACGATCAAGCAGACCGTACAGTGGCCGTGCTCACCTTTCACCCTCACAACCTCCCTGTCCGCAACATCCTTCTCAACAACTTCCACCTCCTCCAGCTTGACCCCAAACCGAAAGAAACCTTCCCCAAAACCACTCTTGATAGCCTTCAAGCGAGACACAAATCTGAGGGACCATCTAGTGCGTGCCTCTGTCTGCAAGGCGAGAGCACAACCCCTGGGCACACGCCCGTGCACTCGCAAAGAATGCAAGACATGTCCATTCATTGACAGCTGCACCGCAGTTGCTGGTCCATCTGGCCGGTTCAGGGTCCTAGCAAGCTTCAACTGTCAATCAGCAGACCTGGTGTACGTCATCACTTGCACCTTGTGTACACTGGGGAGACGTACCGCAGCCTGAATGAGCGTTCTCTGAGCACCTTCGCTCAATGCGGCTGGGGTATGAAGATTCTGTGGGCTCTCACTTCAACAGCCCCCACCACAACTTCACCCATGCGAGAGTGGCTGCTGTCTGGCAGAACTAGTCCAGTGGACTCTACCGCCTCTTTGTGGAATCGTCCATCATTGCACGACTTGGGACCCTCGCCCCTGCCGGCCTGAACACCAGAGAGTGAGCAGCTGAGCTTCAGGCACCCCCTCCCTCTTCTCTACTAACTCCCCCCCCCCCCCCCTCCTTTTTTTTTCATTTTTTTTGAACAGGTCTTCTTGCTCTCACTTTGACTTGTTCATGATTCCTTCTCACTGCTTAACCCAATTAACTTCCGTTTGTCTCTGAGCTCTGTTCATTCCTTCTTCTTTTTATTGTCAGTCCCCATATAAGATCTGTCTCTGTCACCCACTAACTCTAAGCCTGATGACAGCTCTATGAGCAGAAAGCTTGCTTGGTTTCCTTCTTGTTCCCCGATCACCATACTCGAACCCTGGTGAGTGCACTCTTCCACCATTTTCTTCTCCAGTATGTACACTTGTTTATGTTCAGAATCATAGTATCTTTTTACACTTTTCATAGCATCTTACCTGGAGATTTGCTTTACATACTATAGGCCGTTTTTTCTTTTTTTTTTTTTAACCCACACTATACGTTGAACAATGACACTCCCTATTTCATTAAAAACAAACCAGCAACCTGTGAGTCATGTGCCCTGATGATGCCTTGAAATAGGAATCCACTAACCAGTCTGTCCTCTGAGAAAACTGGCCATCCTCCAGGTGATAACACCCTTTCATCTTCAACAGGCGTAACAAGCCTGGGGAACACACACACACACACACACACACACACACAGGCATGCATGCACGCACGCACGCACGCACGCACACACACACACACATACACGCACGCACGCACGCACACACACACACACACACACACACACACACACACGCACACACACACACACACACACGCAAACGCACACACACACACACGTGCGCGCGCGCACGCGTATGTTTGAAAATACTGCCGTCCGCAGAATGTTAGTCAGTGACTGTAGCAATGAGAGAGACCGACGAGTGTCCCCTTGGAGCAGTATCTCAGGTGTACACTCCCTTCACCAAGGGGGCGGGGGGGGGGGGGGGGGGGGGGATAGAACTGGTTGGACTGTTTGACTACTTTTCTCACTCTTGACTGCTTTTCCCACCATTGACTACTTTTCCCACCATTAACTACTTTTTACACTATTAACTGCTTTTCTATTAACTACATTTCCATTATCAACTACTTTTCACCACTGTTGACCACTGTTAACTACTTTTCCCACTGTTGACTACTTTTTCCCACACTTTTGACTACTTTTCCCAATGTTGAGTATTTTCCCACTGTTAACTAATTCCCCACTGTTGAATATTTTTTCCTACTATTGACTGCTCTTCCCAATTGTTGACTACTGTTCCCACTGCTGACTAACTTTTCCCATTGTTGACTTTTTCCCACTGTTGACAACTTTTCTAACTGTTGATCACTGTTCCCACTGTTGACTACTTTTTCTCACTGTTGACTGCTCTTCCCACTGTTGACTACTGTTCCCACTGTTGACTACTTTTCTCTCACTGTTGACTGCTCTTCCCACTGTTGACTACTCAGTGTTGACTATTTTTCTCACTGATGACTGCTGCTTTTCCCACGATTGAC
>JADBJO010009747.1:30333-45333 GCA_016801955.1 Conus betulinus
TATCCTTCTGTGAAAACAAAGTAGAAAGAATCGATATTCAACATGAATGTGCTTATATCCTTCTGTGACACCACAAAGTAGAAAAGAATCTGTGTTTAACTTCAAATATGCTTATATCCTTCTGTGAAAACAAAGCAGAAAGAACCTGTGTTTAACTTGAAAATGCTTTTAATTCTGTGAAAACAGGAGTAGAAAAATTTGTATTTACCTTGAAATATGCTTATATCCTTTTGTGAAAACAAAGTAGAAAGAATTTGTGTTTAACTTAAAATGTGTCTGCTAATTTGTGAAAATAAAGCAGAAAAGAACTTGTATTTGGCTTGAAAAATGCTTTTAGTCTTCTGTAAAAAACAAAGTAGAAGAAACTGTATTTGGCTTGAAATATTGTTTGTTGTGAAACATGCGTGAGAAAGAACCTGTATTTGACTTGAATGATGGATTCTGTGAACAAAGGAAAGAACCTGTAAGGGAGAGAACTGCAATCTGTGTAACAGAGGAGAATCCTTGGTGCAGTATTCAATGATGAAAGCTGCCCGGTATAATTTTGTGAATACAAATCCGAAGGAATGAATCGATTAGATGGTGTGGAGTAGAAGAGGCTGCATGGCCAAAAACTTCCGCAGCCATTTGAATTAGATGGGGTCAATCTGAAAGCAGCGCAGAGCGATGGATGGGGTGGAGTAGAAGAGGCTGCATGAATCGATAAGATGGGGTGGAGTAAAAGAGACTGCATGAATCGATTAGATGATGTGGAGTAGCAGAGGCTGCATGGACCGATTTAGATGGTGTGGAGTCAACACAACCATTAAGTGAGCCCCTCTAAAAGATATTGGTAATCTCGGTGTCATTCCAGCCCATGAACAGAAAGAAAAATGATGCTTGAACACCCAAACCAACCCGTTTACACGCGCACTGGCGCGAAACGACAAATCATGGACAGATCAGCCATAATGATAAGCCATGCCGGGCTTCGTGTCAGGAACGATCGATCTTTTTATCCCACAAAGCTCTTGTTCTTTTCAAGCTTCCTCGAATCGGTCCTTAATGATCTGCGATCCGGGCAGGGTCAGTGTTTCACACCCACCCTCACCTTCTCCCCTTCGGCTGCCAAGGGTAATAATGATCCCTCTCATACATGGCAATGATAAGACGCTCACTTATGGAATACACAAACGTACCTGCTGATTTAAGAAGAAAAAAAAACAACAAAAAAAAAAACACTATCACTTGGCCACACTTTGTGTTTCCAGAGAAAAAAAAAAAAAAATTCCAGACTAAAGGCGATGTGTGGTTCTGAGTTCAGAGGATTCGTGTCAAGTCTTGTCTGTCCTGTACTCAGGCCACGAGGCCAAAGCTTTGTGATAAAGTCTAATGGCGAATGCTGCTGTTCAAGACATGAATCGTGGATGGTAGTTGTGTTTTTTTGTTTGTTTGTTTTTTTTTTTTGTTTTAACGGCTTGTTGGCCTCCTTGCTGTGGAGTTGTGCATTGTCCCCCCCCCCCCCCTCCCCTTCCCTAAGAGGAGTGAGTGTTCTGGGTTTTTTTTTTTGTTTGTTTGTTTGTCTGTTTGTTTTTTTGCTTAATGGCTTGTTCGACTCCTTGTTGTGGAGCTGTGCTCTGTCCCCTAAGAGGAGTGAGTGTTCTCTTTGTTTTTTTGTTTGTTTGTTGTTTTTTTTTGCTTAATGGCTTGTTCGACTCCTTGCTGTGGAGCTGTGCTCTGTCCCTCTAGAGGAGTGAGTGTTCTGTTTGTTTTTTTGTTTGTTGTGCTTAATGGCTTGTTCGACTCCTTGCTGTGGAGCTGTGCCTGTTTCCTGGGAGGACTGAGAGTTTTAAAATATGTATATACATATCTCTCTCTCTCTCTCTCTCTCTCTCTCTCTCTCTCTCTATATATATATATGTGTGTGTGTGTGTGTGTGTGTGTGTGTGTGTGTGTGTGTGTGTGTGTGTGTGTAGATAGATAGATAGATAGACAGACAGACACACAGACTGACGGACGGACGGACAAACAGAGGCAGAGACGTAAACGCAATCTTTTAGTATGCGTCAAGTGCTCTCTTGTGTGCTGAGCAACAGTTTCTGAAAGCGAAGCTCTCGTCCTTTGCGCCGCTTCTCCAGCACAATGTTCAGAGTGTAGAGGAACGGGTTGAGCGCTGAATTGAGCGGCAACACGAAAATGGCCATTCCCACGTTGACCTCCCTGGAACGACGACGCCACTGGCTGCCAGGACCCCGCACAGACCAACAGGGAACCAGCACAGGAAATCGGACACCGCAACGGACAGGAGACGGATGGCGATCGTTGCCTCTTTAGACTGCGCGCTCTCGGCGTCCACGTCTGTGGTCTTGGTCAGCTGTCTAGCTATGGAGTTGCTCCTCACAGACCAGTAGATCAGAAACTGGCCCATCCCGATCATGAGGAAAGAGCACGAGGTTGCAGACGATCATGATACTGAACGAGTAGGTCCGACCTGGGAAGTCCGCTCTGGTGACGGGCAGCGGAACACAAATGCCAGTCTGGTGGAAGAACTCCCAGTGCGAGGTCACGGGGAGCAGAGGGGTTGCCGCTAGCGCCAGCCCCAGCGCCCATGCGATGGTGCAGGCGATGTGCGCTGATCTGGATCCGAACCGGATCCGACTGAAAGGGAAACGGAGCACGAGGAAGCGGTCGAGGGTGATGAAGCAGACGAGGAACGCTGAGGTTTCAGAGGACAACAACGCCAGGAACCCTGCCACGCTACAAGGTGAACTTCTTTTCCATGAAGTTTCATTCCAAATATATCTACCGGAATAAGTCCGGTCCGCCACACACCAATGAAGACTAAATACACTCCCATCAGAAAGTCAGAGGCGCATAGATGAAGAACAAATATGACGAAAGTACTATGGTTGCTTTGTGACAAAAGATGTAGACGGTACACAAAGCCACCAACATTTCCCACAAGCTAGTAAAGCAAATACAGCAAGAGCACAACGGTATACAAAGTATTTCAACAAGTCATCACATGAAGAAATTTCGTCTGATGGGGACAAACAGTCGCCTCGGAAATTGTCCGGTAAAACAGCGAGACAACATAGTTTGAAGTTGTCTGCAGAAACATACCTAAGATCTGTCATGTGTTTCATAAAATCTGGACTGAAATCATCTATAGGACAACCACGTAAATCTAAAAACTGAAGACTAGGAAACAGCTGTCGTCCCTTGAGTACCTTCAGTTTCGTTCCATGATAAATCTAGAACTTTTAGGTTAGGCATGTGAGCTGACAACGCGCTTATGTCCAGAGAATCTGCTTCGACATGGGAAATATTGAAGATCATCAGTGATGGATGTTGATACAATACAGGCGCACGAGAAAGGCCAGCAGTCAAAGGATTACCTGCCAGATTGATTCTTCGAAGTTGAGGCATTCCCGCGAAGTGGCTGAAGTTGACAGAACGCAGAAGATTGTGACTAAGATCCAAACTGTGAAGGTTCGGTAAAAAGACTTCCGTTACTCTCTTCCACCCACATTGCTGTACGCCAAGGTGAATCAGCATGACGTAGGGCTGACGTCGCTTAAACGTATTCCACTACCAAACGCGGCAAGGTAGCGTAAGTGTGGGAAAGCACTGAAGAGGAAGGTGCGGTTGCAGGAGAATGCCAAACCGTGGCAAACGCACGGCTCAGGACAAGCGATATTGCACATCAGTTCATCGTCCTGCAGTGGGCATTGCGGCAGACCATCACACAGGTGGTTCACGTGCGCACACACTGTTTTGTGACTGCCACGACATCGATAAAGCCCTGGACACGTCTGGTGATGTGCACAATCAATTTCGTCCTCGTGACCCGGGCAGTCGAACATGTCATTACACCTGACGTAGACAGGGAGACAATAGCCGTCACCGTGACACTGGAAGTGAGTCTCTGGGCACGGTGTGTTTTCTGGCAGACTGACGACTGTGAAGCTTCCGCGCGAGGCAAAGGTGATCACAGCCGGGGGTCTTATGTCGTAAGATACGTAATGTCCAGGCATGCAGTCAGTTTCGTCACGGTTCGTGAGGCAGTCCTTGAAGCCATCACACATTTTCTCCACGTCTACACACTGACAGAAACCAGCAACAACAGTTCTCTTACACGAATTTCATTTTTTTTAAAATACAATTTTTTTTTCACATTATAGAAGACAGTACAAACAGGTCTGGTCTATGAATCTTGGGCCGGAATAGCTCAGTTAGTAGAGCACCGGATTCGTAATTTTGGTGATCCTGAGGTTGCGGGTTCGAATCTCCACCGGGCCGTTTCGGTGCAGGCCGATTTTTCCCTCGGAGTGAACTTTGGTTCTGACTCCATTTCCCATACAGTCCTTCGAATGAGACTATAAACCAAGGTTACGTGTGTGAACGCACGCATAACATCTTGCACACACGTCAAATCCCATCACCAACTTTCGGAAGAGAAGGTCAGTTTGGCCGTTGGTATGGATGACACGTTACACATAGCATGCGCAATGCGTGAGAAATGGAAAGAATGAAGGAAAGTAAGGAAAATGAGTGATCGATATTGAACGATATTGACTGGATGATACGGGAAACGACTGAATGATGCGCTGGCAGGCAGCTCTTCAGTCGGCACTACCCAGGTAGGCAGCCCTTTGTGTAAACGAGAGTGTTTGTCATATTATATGTAAAGCGCTGAGAGCCCTAATCTTTAGACAATAGGCGCTATAAGATCAACATTATTATTATTATTATTAATCTGAAGAAAACTCGTTTTCATGACCTTACAATCTGAAAGATGTATAGCATCCCAGGTTTCTGACAGAGGTTGAAAACTTGCATGCAAGTACGGGCGCATGTCAACATGAACATGTGCTCTTACAGGTTAAGTATGGTTAAGTTCACTTTCACATTTCAAATGAGTTTTGTCAACAAATTACATGCGAATGTACACATTAAGAGTAATTTGTCTGGATTGGTGGTCAGAAGATAACCACCATAAACATTAAACAGCAGATGCATACTTAGGTAGACCAGGTCAACAGATATGTTCATACAGGAGCAGGCCGAGGCACTTACATGAGTGGAGGAGAAATTCTAGATGTGCTTACTACCGGCAAATGTTTAAGTGGCGCACCTTGTGATCTCTCCTATCCTGAATGAAACTTGTTTGAATTCTGTGGTATGCATCTTTAGAATCCTTACACGTTTTGTTGTTGTTTGTCCTTCTTTTTCTTTTTTTTTTTTTTTTTCTTCTTCTTCTTCTTCTTCTTCTTCTCTTCTTCTTCTTCTTCTCTTCCTCCTTTTTCTTCTCCTTCTCTTACTTCTCCTTCCTCATCCTCCTCCTCCTTCCCCTCCATCACCACCACCACCTCCTCCTCCGTTTCTGTTCTTCCTCCTCCTCCTCTCCGTCTTCTTCTTCCTTCTTCTTCTTCTCTCTCCTTCTCCTCCTCTTCTTCTTCCTCTCCCTCCTCTTCCTTCTCCTTTTTCCCCGCTTTGCTTCTTCTTCCTCCTACTCCCCTTCCCCCCCCCCCCTCCTCTTTTTTTTCTTCTACTTCTTCTCTTTTCTTCTTCTTCTTCTTGCGATGTTGGATGAAGTACTTCTTAGCATACTAAAATCATCATCCCCAACACATACAGGAAGGCAGAGTGACGCTGACAGTGTCATCGACTTTGCTCTCATTGGACCAAATTCACAGCAGGCATGAGTGCGGAAACACTTCTTCATCATGGAAGTGACCATTTCCCTGTTGTGTTCAGTTTACAGAAACCATCAAAAGTTACACAAACAAAACAAAAGGACCCTTTGCAATACAACAACAATGAAGGGAATATCACAGGAACGTCAAGGATGTTGAAGATGCAAAAGAAACAATAGTACAACCAAACAAATCGGTCACCCCCTTTAGTGGAAAACAGACATGGAAACAACCTCGAAAGAGAGAAACGCAAGGCTGTAAGAATTTGGCAGAGAGAAAGAAGGAACCCTTACCCTGATCCAGCTAATAAAAACAGACATGAATAATAAAACTGAACAATTCGAAAGAATAGCTGAAGTAGCAAAAGAAAATAAGTGGCAACAATGTTGTTTGTCACTTAATTATGACTCAACATTCACTCAGTTCTGGCACTTTCATAATCACATGGAAGGAAAACACAAAACAAGCGCAACCCCAGATATATCAGACGCTGATGGGACAACACAACTCAAGACAATTATGGAGAAAGGGTCGGTCGACTTAAACGTTTCATAGAACGAGAGTGATCAAAGACATTCTGAGGAAAAGAAGAAATATTTGACCACGTTTAACCAACATCTAGCTCAGACTGGCACTGATGATGAAATTACAGCATCTGAAGTGGATGACGCAATAGCTAGATGCACTAAGGATAGTGCTTTAGGTCCAGACAAAGTACAGTATGCAGATAGCAAACAGCCTTCAGAAGAGGACAGAGCCCATCTCTTCAGTCTCTACTCTGGGAGAGTTTTGATAAAAGCCATGTCCCAGACTGAACATACAGCTACTACTAGTGTTATGTTGCAAGATGTGACAACGCTGGGATTAGTTTAGTTTAGATGAATGTCTGAACTTGATCATCTGTGCCCCACAAAACCTATGGCAATAAAATATGTTCTTGTTCTTGTTCTACAGCTACCTGAAACCTTTACCAAAACGAGGAAAAGATCATCATCAGCTAAAATGGCTACCGCATACTCACTATGCAAAATATAGCAGGAAAGCTCATAGAACGAATCATAGCGAGAAAACTCACAAGACACCATGAAAGTCGACGACAAATCCACCCATCAAATCAAGGAGGCTACAGAACAGGTAAACGTTCAAGGGAAAATGCGACCACTTTTGCCCATGAAGTGTACAGATTCTAAAGAAAGGAAGAAACAGTGGCAGCTGCAACCGACCTGGAAGATGCATACAACAACGTCCAGTTCTCGCTTCTCATGGAACTACCCCTTGACACTTACACGATGATAGCAGCAGCACTTCAGAGCGAACCGTCATCCTACGAACTGGAGATTGGACGTCTGAGCCTCATTAACCTTCTATGGTTTTACCTCAAGGTTCTCCTCTTTTCCCCTGTTTCATACAATGTTTACACTAAAGGCCTTGCAGCACTGAACAGAAACGGAATTGCTCGAGTGTTGACACTAGCGGATGGAACGACAAGCAGTCAGATGAGGTGAAGGCCGGCCCAGTCGTGATTCAGCCAGGACAGCCACATCGTCACGGTCAAAGGCGGTCATCGGAAAGGTGGATGCTTCATTTTATGCCCCGACCCACCCCATCTTACCTTTCTTCGTCCCTCCTGCCACATCTAATTCAGTAAATGACAGTGTCACATCTGGTTTGTTCGAGATTATGGCTTGGAACATTCAAGGCTTGTCATCAAAATTGAAAAATATGTCGTTGAAATGTTTTTGTGAACAGTTAATTTTTTTTTTTTTTTTTTTTGCTTTTTCAGAAATTTGGTCTTGTAAAAAAAAAAAAAAAAGAAGATACAGAATTTGCATTTCCTGATTTTCGTGTTTATTTTTCACCACGTACAGAGAGACAGAAAGGTGGAGTTTCTGTGTGTGTGTGTGTTCACAGTTCAAAAAGACAGAACAGCTGGCAGCAGTGGCTGAAGACAGTGTGTTTCTGAAGGTGGACAAATCAGTGTTAAATTCTGCTTTTTTGATTTTCTGGCAGCCTTTGTGTGTATTGCCCCAGAGCATCCCGCGGTGCATGACGATTTGACTACGAGTGGTATTGACATATTGGACAATCATCTGACTGAAATTGCCCACACAATATCCGGACTTACCCTGGTTTCTGTGTGGTGACTTTAACGCCCGTACATATGGGCTCTCTGACACTGATTCAGATAATGAAAATAAACATGTAGATTTTTTTTTTACACGTCTTAGATGAATTTCTAATTGATACGCCACTTTCTGTTGAGAAATCTAGAGACAAAGGTACAAACCATTATGGGCACAGGTTAATTAAACTTTGCAGAGATTACGGTGTATACATTTTAAACGGCAGAACCTCGGGCGACAGTGTAGGGGAAATCACGTGTGTAGCAAATCGTGGCGAAAGTATTGTTGACCATTGTATATGCTTACTCCTCCTGTGTTTGATGTTGTTGCAGATACGTATATTAAAAATCGCTCTGAGTCTAACCACTTCCCTATCATAACGTCCTTTTGTTGTGAAATTAATGGTGAAGGGAGGGGGGGGGGGGGGGGGGAGGATGACATCAACCTTGAAGAGGGCGTCAGGTTTATGTGGAAGGAACAACATACAGATGACTCCGCGGACTTCGTGAATGAAAACGCGGATTCCTTTTTTCACAGTTTCAAGTCGGCATTGCAAACAGGTGTAGGTGAGGGGTTGAATGTTTTTCTTTCTTTCGTGCAAACCGCGGCTAGTAAAATGAGGTCACGCTCAGGCACAGGGTCAAGGCAGACTGTACAGCTTCAGTCATGCAAAGATATCAGCAGTGTGGCAGGACCCCAGAAACCGTGTGTACAGAAAGCACATGGAGAGCTTTGTCATCAGCCGCTTGGGCATCACACAGCCAGCTGGGATGAACATCAGAGTCACTGACGTCTAGCTGAGCCAGGGCCCTTCTGCCTTAATCTCTCTGTCCTGTCCCTCTTTAGCCCCTGTTTCTTTTTTTCTTTCAGTAGGCTAAACAGTGAATATTTCCATTTATTCCCCTCCCCCCTACCCTTTTGTGTGTGTGTGTGTGTGTGTGTGTGGTGTTTGGGGTGGTGGTGGGGGGGGGGAGGTGTTGTTTGTGGGTGTGTGTTGGGGGGTGTTGTGTGTTTAGTGGGGGGGGGGGGGATGAGGGGGGGGATGGGGGGGGGGGGGGGGGGTGCATGTGTGTGTGTGTTGGTGTCTTTGGGTGAACTGTGGTGTGTGTGTGTGTGTGTGTGCTCAATACACCTGAACAGTGATCAGTGACTTTATTTTGGTCCAACTTAATAGTTAAATGAGATGTTCTCACCCAGTTCTCGCATGGGCTTTCCTGTCTACACTGTCTTCTTCTCTTCACTTTGACGACGGGCCTATGGCTTGAAACGTCAGTTTTTTCCTCTCCTACTCCAAGGGATTCAACTGCCACCAAAAGTTTTTTTTTTTTTTATAAACTTTATTATTTTTTCATGTGTGCATATACATATGCAGATATGTGCACATGCGCACGCAAGCCTACAAATACACACACACACACACACACACACACACACACACACTTTGAACCATAGCAACACGAACCTGTCTCTGTCCACAACGGACGCCTTCCTCGCACTCAGAATGCTGGCAGAAATCTTCGTCACGTCTGTCTGAACAATCCTGTCGAAAATCGCACACCAGACTGTAAGGCACGAACTCCTCAGAGACGTCACAATAGAAGTAGGGCTGTGTCAGTCCCTGGGACATCCGGCAAGTCGCCCTGTACATGTGTCCGTGTTCTCCAGCCCCCTGCACTGACCGTTCGCATCACAGGCCAGCAGTGAACGAGTCAGGTGCTGCAGGGGACAAACTTCCAGGGGAACAGCCGACGTGGTCGTGTTGCTCGGCGGGACCGGAAGCGTGACGGGTGGGTTGAAGTGGTGACGGTGTGACGGAGGGAGCTCACACACAAAGCCAGTCTCCAACACATCACAGTCTCTGGCTGACAAGCCTGGACGGCTCCCGCTCCACAACGCGCACGTGTGGGCACCTGTTCTGGTCTGTAATCCTTCCGTCAGGAAGAAAGCCACGGAACCACTTTCCCAGCGGAAAGTGCTTGTGTACCTGGGAAAAAAAAGGCCGTTGATTGGGATATATCAACTCTCCTCCCCCCCCCCCCCCCCCCCCCCACCTTCCCGCCTCCCACCGGAAAGCAACTGAAAAAGCCATTTTTTTTTTGTGTTAAAATCGAGCACAAGCAAAAATAGCTC
This sequence comes from Conus betulinus, assembly GCA_016801955.1. Taxonomy (NCBI): domain Eukaryota; kingdom Metazoa; phylum Mollusca; class Gastropoda; order Neogastropoda; family Conidae; genus Conus; species Conus betulinus. The sequence goes on from JADBJO010009747.1 coordinate 40,265, forward strand.
GGTCAAATGCGTTGTGCCATCTCTCTCTCTGTCTCTCCCTATCTGTCTCTCCCCGCCCCCCCCCCCCCCCCCCCCCCTTGCATTTAAGAGGCTTATGTTGATGGTAAATGGAGCTATCATGGCATTTAACCACCTTCTGATAGAAGGTGAGAAAACTCTGTCGAGTTTCGTGTCAGGTTGGTAGAAATGAGACAGGACATTGGCCGGCCCAGGGATACTCACGGTCACTCAACAGAGGGGACAAAACTTTCACTGTGCGCCGGCTTTGCTGTCACAGTCTTCAAACACCGTGTGTGATGTTTTACATGGGGGGGGGGGGGGGGGGGGTTTCTTCCGTGTTCACTGGAAAATCTTGATCCAGATTGCTCTGCTGTATTATATCACAGTTCTAGATGGGTTGTGTTTTCTTCACTGGAATGTGAATGGTTTACTTTCTCAGTTATATGATATAAGGAACTTGTGCCGTTTGTTTGTTCCTCTCACATCACACACCTTTGACTGGAAAGCCCGTGATGGCTTCCGCTCTCACGAAACGCACGTGTGTGATCACCTGTTCTGGACTTAAATCCTGCCCTAAGGAAGAAAAAGCCACGGAACCACTTTCCCAGCGTTAAGTGCTTGTGTACCTGGAAAAATGGCCCGTTGAAGGGGTGTGTCAACTGTACCCCCGCCCTCCCATCCCCCCCCCCCCCCCCCCCCCGACTGAAACTACTTAAATAAGCAAAGTGAAAAACGAGCCGAAGCAAAAATAGCTCTGAGCAAATTCACCGTATCAGCTAGCTCTCTCTCTCTCTCTCTCTCTCTCTCTCTGACTTACTCAGTGTTATTTCTCTCTCGCTTTCCTCACAGGTTTTGTGCTAGTTTTTTGATGACAGATAAGGGCATCATTTGTTTTGCTGACCTAAAAAAAAAAAAAAATATTGTCTCAGTGTTCAGAAAATCACATCAAAGTACGATCTTAACGCAACGTTTTTTTTTTTTTTTTTTGTGCTGTTACTATAGCAGACAAAATGTGCATAATGCAAACAAACATTGTGAGCCAAAATGTAAGAAAATGTCAACAGCGGAACGATAGCACTCGATACTGTGATGATGAGAGAGAAAAGTTCTGAATGGTCTACAAAATTATTAGAAAACTCAAAATTAGCAAATACCGGATACATGACTAAACTGAAGGGGGGGGGGGGGGGGGGGGGGGGGGGGGGGGGGGGGGGGGGGGGGGGGGGGGGGGGGGGGGGAAGGCGAATACATGCCTAAAGAAGAACTGCTTTTCTTGGAGCAATAATTGAAAAGATGAATACTAGTGTGAGATAGTTCCGATCATGATCGGCACCATTACATCAGCTGCTTTGAGCACCAGCTGCAGGGACACTGAATGCTTCCTGCTGCAAGCTGCTCCGCAGAATGTCTAAGAAGCCGTGTTTGTGCCAGATGGGAAAGTCCAAAGTACGGGCGACGAAGTAGAAGCCGACTGCCGCTGGCTGGATTCAGCTGATGATCATTCCTTGCCCATGTGTGTAAGTAATGTTGATTTTTCCCCAGCTTATGGCAAAGAGCCATATCAGGGCTCTCATTGCGTCCGAGTGAACTCACAAGTCATTAAACGCGCGCACACACACACACACGCACGCACGCACGCACGCACGCACCACACACACACACACACACACACACACACACACACACACTCATTCACATGACCCTTTAAAATACACCTTCTAAAAGCACAGCGAAACCTTCTTTTAAAATCCTTCTTCCGTAAAACCTTAGATCAGATGAAAAATATTAGTCTCTTTCAGAAATTCAAAGATCACACACATGTGAGCGACATGTCTAAACAAGGTTTTCACGGAGTCTGCTTTAAAATTTTTACGTCTCACATTATGCAAATCCCATCACTCTAGAAGAACTTGTTTCACTGTGAGTGGTACATGACATGGAATGCACCACAGAGCTTCTTCACCTTTTAAAGGATAGAACGGGTGTAAAACGAGTGGCCTGTACTACATAACAGTCTGTTTTGCGATTTACAATTCTGTAATAATGATAGGCTCTCAAACTCAAAGGGGTGGGGGGGGGGGGAGGGAAGGGGGAAGCCATCAATGTCATCGCTATCTTCAGAAGCCAGTGTGACAAATTAAAACCTGCACCTCTGTTCTCTCTCCCGTTAACACAGCCCAACGTTTCTTCAATATCTGTTCTCTCTCCCGTTAAGACAGCCAAACGTTTCTTCAATATCTGTTCTCTCTCCCGTTAAGACAGCCAGACGTTTCTTCAGTATCTGTTTCTCTGCCGTTAAGACAGCCAAACGTTTCTTCAGTATCTGTTCTCTCTCCCGTTAAGACAGGCAAACGTGTCTTCAATATCTGTTCTCTCTCCCGTTAAGACAGCCAAACGTTTCTTCAATATCTGTTTTCTCTCTCTTCCTTTAAGACAGCAAAACGTTTCTTCAATGTCTGTTCTCTCTGCCGTTAAGACAGGCAAACGTTTTTCTTCAGTATCTGTTCTCTCTCCCGTTAAGACAGGCAAACGTTTCTTCAATATCTGTTCTCTCTCCTTTAAGACAGCCAAACGTTTCTGAATATCTGTTCTCTCTTCCTTTAAGACAGCAAAACGTTTCTTCAATGTCTGTTCTCTCTCCCTTTAAGACAGCCAAACGTTTCTTGAATATCTGTTCTCTCTCCCTTTAAAGACAGCCAAACGTTTCTTCAGTATCTGTTTTCTCTCTTCCTTTAAGACAGCCAAACGTTTCTGCACTATCTGTTTTCTCTCTCCCTTTAAGACAGCCAAACGTTTCTTCGGCATCTGTTTCCTCTCCCTTTGAGACAGCCAAACGTTTTCTTCAATAGACTTCCCCTTTCTCTCTCGCTGCTCTCTCAGCGCCATTTTCACGTTCCTTGAACTGCCCATCCTTTGCACCCTCTGACAAAATTGGGCCGGCTTCTTTTGTTGAAAGACCCACTCCACCCCTGCTCCTTCCTGCCCGTCAGCCAAGGGCTGGCAGGACCGTGGCTGTCTGACGAAGATCTGGCTGAGATTTGTCCCGCGGAAGATAGTACGGTTCATAAATCAGAACGAGATTGGGACATTAGACCTCCTGAGATTTTCTTCCCCCCCCCCCCCCCCCCCCCCCCCCCCCCTTCCCCCCCCCCCCCCCCCCCCCCCCCCCCCCCCCCCCCCCCCAAAACTTTTGAAACCAGTGGAAATGGCGACCTAACACTTTTAGCAAGCAGAACAAATTCCGTAGTTGTGAAGAATCTTGCAACCCCAAATACATATCAAAATGTGAACTCAAAGTGGAGCTCTGGTAATCTTTAGCAAGCTTAAGCCACACCCAGATAATGAAATAAAAGATAGGAGTTTAGATCGGTCAATCAATTATTTACGCTAACAATCTTAGCAAAGCCTGAAACACGAAGCAATAAGATTTGCTCAGCTTATTCATACCTAGGTTATCAAATGAAAGAAAAGGATTAGACAGGTCAATCAAATATTTACAGTAACAGGCTTGATAAAAACCTATAGTGAAAACTGTTCATTAATACCAAGTGTATGCCACATAAAAGTTAGTGGGTAGGGGTTACACAGGTTTGTCAAATATTAAATGGTCATGAAAACACACTTCATACTGCACACACACACACACACACACACGCACACACGCGCGCGCGCGCGCGCACGCACGTACGCACGCATGCACGCACACACACACACACACACACACACACACACACACACACACACACACATGTACACCAGGTGAAAGAGAACAGTTACAAGATACAGCAGCAGAAACAGATTCCATGCCACAGACATTTTAGTGAGGAAAAGTGAAAAATAATGTGAGAAAAGAATGCATTCGTTAAAAAACATGTTCCCCCCCCCCACCCCCATTTACCTTGTACTTACATTATGGACTTATCCAATGTAATCATTACTGTTAATCGATCCCGCTGTGGAAGAATTTACTGATTGCTGGTACAATGTTCCTTCAAAGTTCCTTCAAAAGGAAAAGACCGAAGGACCAGTAAGCCGCCAACCGTTTCGCTCTACAGAGAGCTCATCAGGCACGACATTGGATCCGGCTTACGTGCTGATGACACTACCACAGAAACAGAAGGAAACTCGCTAAAAGCGAGGACATTCTTCTGTCGTCAGCAGCAATGCTTTTTTTTTTTTTCGCGGCACAAGTGCAGCCAATGAAAGGAACAGGGGAAACTGTGGTTCAAAGAACAGGCTGAAATTTGTTCTGAAACCAAAAGGACAAATAAAAAAAAAAGAAGACAGGACCTACTGTGACCGGAATGACGCAGACAATGCACAACTGGGGAGGGGAGGGGGGGGGGGTCAAGAGTTTCCCCGTTTTAAAATGAAACCCGGAGGTATCCAAAATGCATACAAGACATGTTCCACTGCGAAACAGCATACAACCCCGGCCCTACAGCCCTGCCTCTCCATAAAAGAGCTAATGCTGACTCGGAAATCGTCATCCCATTAACGTCGAATTAATTCAAGCCGACAGACCTTCGTCAAGAGGGAAGGGGACAAGAAGGAGAACGAACTCTTTTCCAGTGGGGTTGGCGTGTGTACTTCAGGCTCCTGCCTAAGGAAGGTCAGCAGGTCCAGAAAGGGTCAGCCGTTTCGCTCCATGAAGAAACCATCAGGCTGGCAACCGAATCCTGGTTGACCCGCTGATCCTGGATCTGGTCATGATGATGCGCTTCTCTTCAACAGTTAACCCCCCCCCCCCCCCCCCCACCACCCCCCCACCTACATCACTCCCCACGTCCCTACCACCCCCCACTCACCACCCACCCCACCCATCCCCCATCCAACCCCAATCTCTGTTGATACCTTCAACCACGTGGTGGTGGATGATGCTCAAATTGTAGCAAGTTAGATATTAACGGCACGAGCTACGACGGATCACACACAAGAACGGGGTGTAACTCACAAGGAACAGAATGGGCTGTTACATTGGGTTAGGGCTTTTCTTTATCGTGCCAAACGTAGCAGAGATCAGACCGACCCAGAAATCCACGTCAGTGTTATATGCCATGGTTTCCGCG
>JADBJO010009747.1:60333-65333 GCA_016801955.1 Conus betulinus
GGTAACAAAGTGTTGGCTTTTTTTTTTTACCTATGACACTGGCACATGTGTGACTGTTGTCTTCCTGTCATGCCGCCTGCTTACAGTGGGAATAGTGAGCCAGTACAGGCCTTGCACAGGGAAGGGGGCACGAACGGGAGTGGTTTTTGTGTCCTCAGACATTCCGGTTCAAGGTGAAGGCTATGACTGCAACTGCATCTCAGTCCTGTTTCAGTAGCAGTGTGTCACCTCTACATTAGTGTAATTTCTACAGAAATGAACTATTCTCTTTGGTCCACTTCATACGAAATTATCTTTAAACTATGCAGAATACAGTTTTAAAGATGGAAGCCAAGAGTGTTCGGCATTAGCAAACTGTAGGGAAAAAAACATTTTCTATTAGTGGAAAAGCCACTTTGGGAGCCGGAATAGTTAAGTTGGTAGAGCGCCGGACTCGTAATCTTGGTGATCCTGGGGTTGCGGGTTCGAATCTCCGCCGGGCCGAATCGGTACAGGGGGATTTTTCCCTTGGAGTTAACATTGGTTCTGACTCCATTTCCCTTACAGTCCTTCGAATGAGACTTTAAACCGAGGTTCCGTGTGTGAACGCACGCATAACATCTTGCACACACGTCAAATCCCATCACCAACTTCCGGAGCAGTAGGCCAGTTTGGCCGTTGATATGGATGACACGTTACACATAGCATGCACCCTGCGTGAGATATGGAAAGAATGAAGGAAGTAAGAAAACTGAGTGAACGTTATTGAACGATACTGACTGGATGTCACGGGAAACGACTGAATGAAGCGCCAGCTGGCAGCTCTTCAGCCCGTTGTGTAAACGAGTGTGGATTGTAAAGCGCTTAGAGCTTGGTCTCTAGTCGAGAATAGGCACTATATAAATATTCATTATTATTTTTATTATCATTAAAAGACATTATCAAGGAAACCAAAGCAAACAATATCATTGTAAGAGGGAGAATCAGAAAACGCAACTCACCAGTTGTCACACAGTGTCGAGGGAACACTGTCACTCCCTGTGGTTAGAACCACGCCAACTGAAAGAGCCCATCACCATTCTATCAGACAAGCGCAGCCATTTGGACACTCAGAACAGATGGTACGATCATCTTTTACTTCTGAGAGAAATTGTGTGCTGTATTTCCTGATAATGAACGCCAAGGTTTGTGAAACTGTGCGATTCGAAATCGACATTTCAGAAGATTCAGGCCTCGATTATTTAAACAAAGGTGGGAAAACCAATTCTGTGGAATTCGGTTTCATCGTCAAATGACGCTGATGCTTCCAAACGTCCCGTAACTGAAGAGTTCTGATGGTTTGCAAGACATCTTTGTAACAGCGGATTTTTTTTCTAACAATGAACAAGAACTTCGGCCTGTACAATGCAAGCTGAGTCAGTAGGGGACATTCTACAGATAGAGGGGTATATACTTATGACCCCAGCAACAGCAGCAGCAGCAGCAGCAGCAACAACAAACACAAACTCAGATTTGATCATCCCACACAATTCAAATGATTGAATACTCTCTATATTCACCACGAAGTTGAACAGAAAAGCTGTAGAGGAGGGCCAAAACAAAAAACAAACAAACATGACATTGCCGCATGTCCACAACACAGTGGGGGCGGTCAACAGGTGTCCACGTACATTCTGAAGGCAAATGAACTGCCAGCTTCCACTGCAGAAGGAGAAGTGGCCACAGACCGTCTCAGCCCCAGTCAGACCAAGCGGATCTCAATCTCAAGCATTGAGGCAGTCAGTCTCAGCCCCAGTAAGCCAAAGCGGATCTCAATCTCAAGCATTGAGGCAGTCAGTCTCAGCCCCAGTAAACCAAAGCGGATCTCAACCTCAGGCATTGAGGCAGTCAATCTCAGCCCTAGTCAGTCCAAGCGGATCTCAATCTCAGGCATTGAGGCAGTCAGTCTCAGCCCCAGTATGCCCAAGCGGATCTCAATCCCAGGCATTGAGGCAGTCAGTCTCAACACATCTGCTTCCTAGCACGCAGACACCACTAGACGCGCAGACCATGTACCGCAGCTGTCAGTACTCGTCACTAGAGGTGACTATGTGCAGAGAGGAAACACTGTCGAGTCAGTCCTCTATAGGCATGGCACGTCGGTGACTGCCATGGTCACAGCATCGCTCGTGGGCATGGAGGCTTGGCACCTTCAACCCCATCAGCTGAGCAGGCAAGGTCATCTGGATGAGGGCCCCCGCCGTGGAACTTGCAGTCTGCAACCGTGGTTTGTTTCTGTGTCTCAGACCTCACAGCACGTAAGGCAGGAAAAGGTGAGGACGTGTACCCAGAACTACACACACTGAACACTTCAGTTGGTGTGGGGGAACTCATGAGGCCGAGGCTGTTCGTGGAGAGTCGTGTTGATGCTGATGCTTAGGATGAATCTTAAAAGGGTAAGCTTCTTTTTTTTTTTCTTATGCACACACAGGCTGATATCCTGCGGACACTCCCTGTATAGACAGGCAAAGATTAATCCCATCTGCCCAACAAACGGGGTGGAGTTTTGTGTGCATGACCGTTTTTTTTTTTTTTTATCCCGCCATTAAAGGCAGCCATACTCCAACTTCGGGGAAGGTGCATGCTATGTGTAACGTGTCATCCATACCAACGGCTAAACTGGCCTTCTCTTCCGAAAGTTGATGATGGGATTTTACGTGTGTGCAAGATGTTACGCGTGCGTTCACACACGGAATCTCGGTTTACAGTCTCATTCGAAGGACTGTATGGGAATGGAGTCAGAGCCCATGTTAACGCCGAGGGAAAAATCCCCCTGTACCGAAACGGCCCAGCTGAGATTCGAATCCGCGATCCCAGCTTCTCCAAGATTACGAGTCCGGCGCGCTCTACCACTGAGCTATTGCAACCCCCCCAAGTATATGCAATAACTCGCCAAACAACATGGACAATCGAACCACAAGACGGAACACGACGCGTTTCGATCTCTTAGGTCTTCCTCAGGCAAGATACACAACAGTCGGGACAACGAGCATGAAGAACGAGCAAGCGCCATCTTGCCCAATTCGGCACAAGATGGATGGGCGTTCAATGAAAACGAAGCCATTGGGAAGGTTTGTCCTCGTTCTTTTGTGGAGTTATTACTAGCACTTTTTAAAAAATTTTGTATGGATTTCTGCCTGCCGTCACCTTACTTTGCAACTAGTTTAGGATGAAGGCTGGTTCCACCAACTGTCCTTTTTCTTCTCCTTCAGTGTGGCATGTGTTGTAATTGAACTCCAAGATTGGGATGGGATTAATTACGTCAACGATCTTGATTTTTTTTTTACTGTAACTGAAATTTTCCGTTCATCTTTTTTGCGATGTGACTTTTTTAGTTTTTTGGTTTGTTTGTTAGTTGTTTGTTTGTTTTTTGTTTGTTTGTTTGTTTTTTTTCAGATGATAAACCCGTTTCTCTCGCTGTGAAATTGAATCACTACAGCCAATGATCAGGTTGATTGTTAGTTACGGGAAAAGTGACAGAAGATGTCAAGTGCATGCAATGTTAACTTTGATTGCGTAAGAGAGCGTAAGAATATCCAGGGAGAAAATCATACCAGCCCCTTGTCATGACCTAGCAGAATCAGACCTTCATCTATCGGACTGGTAGACGCTCATAGGCAAAATGCCGGCTGTGAGTCACTATTTATATCTGCTTTTCAAACACGGTTTCAACGCAGGAACTGGCGAAATACAAATTTGTAGTCATTCACGTTTTAGAAGTACGTTGCATGACATTGTTGACAAGCCTAATACTTTGATAAATAGCAAAACACATGAATTTGTTGTTGTTTTTTTTAAGAAAAGTTGCTTACTCTGTTGTGAGAGTTCAAAACGGAGTGACTGAAGGCGGAAAATGAAGCAAAATTTAGAAAGAGAGGGGGTTAGTTACCGCCAAGGACACAGACAAACAGAGCACAGGACAAGACACAATGCATTTCGACCTCTTGGGCTTCTTCAGGCAAAAAAAAAAAAGCAAGTATTCGACACAGAATCAAAATGGCCGCCAGACGGAAACGAGGCCACCCAAGAGGGGATCATGGGAGAGGAAATAGTGAGGGGGTGGGGGAAGGGGGGGGGAGGGAAGGGGTGTGAAACAATGGGGTTTGCAGCTTGTTTTGTAGAATAGTATGATATATCAGTGATCTTCTTCTTCCATAGAGCGACCACAATCAACATTCTGATTCTTATGTCACTACAACTCTGATGATAGTGATTATGGTGGATTGATGATAGTGCTTAGTGCGGAAAAAAAGAAAATAAATGAATAATAATAATGAAAAAAAAAAGATAAAATGAAATGAAAATTGAAATATGAAAATAAAACAAGATGAATATAAATCAAAAATAAAATAGAATGAAAAACAAAAATAAAAGCGAAAAAATGATAAGGATAAAAATAAATAATAAAAAAGGAAAAAAAAAAACGAACAATTTTAATGGGTGGTGATGATGATGTTAGTAGTTATGTGTGGGTAGTTGTATGTGGGGGTGTGGGTAATGCTAATAATGATTGGAAGGGAATGTAAATGATCAATGGGTGGTAAGGCATCGTTGGGGGGGGGGGGGGGGAATGGGGGAGGGGGGGAGAGAGAGAGAAGGAGAGCTAATATCTCTCTACTCACACATACGTTTGCGTGGGGTGGGGAGTGTGGGGGGTGTTGGGGAAATTTCATGCAAATAGTGTTGTTGAAAAAGTAAACAGTACTGTGGGATGGTGTTCATTCGTGGCTCTATAGTAGGTGGTTCAGCTGCTTGTGCAAATGTGTGTGTGTGTGTGTGTGTGTGTGTGTGTGTGTGTGTGTGTGTGTGTGTGTGTGCGTGAGAGAGAGAGAGATATGTCTTTGTGAATGTGTGTGTGTGTGTGTGTGTGTGTGTGTGTGTGTGTGTGTGTGTGTGTGCGCGCGTGATATATATATATATATATATATATATATATATATAAAGTTGTCAGTACAACTTTAGAGTTAATCTGACAATAAATT
>JADBJO010009747.1:67833-80272 GCA_016801955.1 Conus betulinus
GCTAGTGAAGGGTTTTCATATATATAATATATTTTCTTAACTTTATGTCCCCATTTTCTTCACCTTCAACCCCTTTTTTTTCTATAGTTCAATTCTTTGCCGAGTCATTACTATAATGACGGAAGAATTGTTAGCCTGCACTTGTTTTTTTTTCCCCTTACTACTTAGGCTAATTGTTCGGCATTATATGTTTGGTCAATCAGTGGGAGATTGCATCTGTTAGGAGATCCAAGTAAAAGGTTGTTCTGCAAAATTCTTAGCCGCTGACAATGTTTGGGGTTATTATTGAACAGCAGAGCTGACTACTCAGACTGTTTCGTATCTTTTGATCTCCTTGCGGTCCTTGAATGGATCCTCAAGCATTGCAGGCTCAAAGATTGTCCCCTACACTTTATACTGTTTGCATAATGTTTTTTGGTTTTTTCAACAACTTTTTTTTTTCCTCTCCACACTTTCGTTTTGTTCATTTACTACCCTTCACTGGCTGCTTTGGGGGTGCTGTTGTGGATTCTTTTTTGAACCCTTGGTGGTGAGAACACCACGGTATTATGGACTATGGTGTGTCTCTATTTGACGAGAAGAGCACAGACACAGTCAGCCGTGTCTCCCTGATGAGTCCGATCCAGCGGATGAAAGGCCTAGGAGCAGGCAATACCAATAGATCAGTCTTCGGGAGGGACTGTGTGGTTGTTCTCTCACACAGTCAGTAAAGGGTTTTCATATTTATAATATATTTTCTTAACTTTATGTTCCCGTTTTCTTTACCTTCAGCCCTTTTTTTTATAGTTCAAATCTTTGCCAAGTCATTTACTATAATGACGGAACAGTTGTAACCTGCACTCCCCCCCCCCCCCCACACCCCTCACTACTCAATTGTTTGGTATTGTGTATGCGCGCCAACAAGCGCGAGAGCCTGCGCGCGCGCGTACTCACACACAGTGTGAGAAGTCACTTCACCGTTGAACTAAACGGACGTGTTTCTGCTGAGCTCTCGTCGCTGTCACACTTAAAAGTAAACCAGTTCTCTCTCGTGCGAACGATGGGTTGTGAAGTCACCTTTATCGGGCAAGAATTGGATACTTCGCTTTTTGTGTTGAACATTCTACTGGCGAGATGAGCGGAGAAAGCAGCAAACGTGTGAAAGGATTTTAAATGAACAGTTTACTACTCTGCTGCCATCGCCTTTTCCACGCTACTTGTGATGTTGATGATAGGCGGCGTTGAGCCGCATCCTGGACCTGGCACCAAGCAGAACCTGCATCAAGCCAAGCTTTCCAACACCGACAATCCTTCGTCCACGCAACCCCCGAACTAATGACAACGGAAACATCGAAGAAGGTAACATTTCCGATGTGATGAAAATGCTGCGAGAAATGACAGAGAAAACGACCTCTATGGATAGCAAAATGGACGTCCATGTTGAACAGCAAAGTCGAATTATCCAGCTAGAAGAGAAGATGGATGACATGGAAAAGAAATCGAAGAAACAATCTACTCTTTCACGGAATTCCCCAACCGGACGGACATACTGGAAACCTGGAATGACTGTGAACAGGCAGTGGAAAGAGTGATAAAAGACAAGATGGGGGTCCAAGACGAAGTGAAGATGAACGTGCTCACAGACTGAGAGGAGGTAAAGCCCCTCACCCCATTATCGTTCTCTTCAGCAGCTACCAAACAAAAAGAAGCTGTGTGTTCTCGGAACGTACCAAGCTGAAGAATCAACCAAACCTATTTGTGTCGGGAAGATTTTACTCCAAGAGTGAAGGAGAAACGACGCCAGCTGCTACCCTTTGTCAAAGACGCCCAGAAGAACGGGAAGAAGGCCCACTGAAGTTTGACACTCTTGTGGTGGAGGGGAAGACCTACTCCTATGACAGCGGCAGAAACCAACTTGAGGAACGAGGACGGAGATGAAGGGCCGGCCAACAGCAGACTTTCCAGCACTGGAGAGAATCGGGGGAAAAGGAAAAGGAATCTTTTTTGACACCTTTGATGATACTAACTACTCCGGAAAAAATGTAAGTCCACGTTCAAATGTTGAATATTGTAACAATATTTCAAAAGCTGTAAAGATAACGAACAAATGAAAAACATGATCAATGACAATGATGGAACTAATGTCACAAGTAGAATTGACAAAAATATTCAGTCATACAGTCATAAACAGAATAACCAATACGCATGTTCTTTCAGATAAAAGCGTAATAAAAGATAATGGAAGTTACACTGACTGCACAAAGAAAATTGGTGATACTACTGAAGATCTTCATAAAAACTGTGAAGAGGAGACAGAACAGTGTGAACGAGACCAATCTAACTGCAACCTTAAACTTATGGCATGGAATGTTCAAGGTCTAAGGAATAAGTTGAATAGTAAATCCTTCATTGGTTTTTGCAAACGATTCAGAATTTTTTCTCTATCTGAAATCTGGTCTTTGTAAAAAAAGAAGATATTGAAAATGCTTTTCCTGATTATAGTGTGTGTTTTTTCTCAAGATCAAAACGTTTTAAAAGGGGGGCTGGTTGTTTTTGTTGATAAACTCTTCAACCAGGGGGTGACACGAATACTTAAACATATAGAGGATAAGGTTTTTTCTCAAATTTGAAAAATGTCTTTTTTGATTTTTCGTTTGATTTCATTGCTGGCTTATGTATATATTGCTGCAGAAAATTCTACCATTTATGGTGAAGATAATCAAACAGGCATTGAATATTTGGAGGGTAACATTGAAGAAATCTCGCAAAATTTTCCTGATCTGCCTATAATTTTATCTGGAGGTTTTAATGCACGGATGGGTAGTCTTTTTCCGATCTTGAAGGAAGGTTCCAAAGTAAACATGTACATCCGTTAATAGATATTGACGAATTTTTGATGGAAACGGACAAACCATATAAAGAAAGAAAATCTAAAGATACGATTTCAAATAAATTTGGTCGGAAGCTTTTGGACGTTTTTGAAAGAATATAGCCTTTTTATTGTAAAACGATCGCAAAACTGGTGACTTGGAGGGAGAAATAACATGTATTGCAAATAGGGTATGAGCGTGGTGGACTACTTTATATGTTCAATGCCATTGTTTGATAAAATCACCAATATGTTTGTTCTGAATAAAAGTGAATCAGATCATTTTCCCATTGTATCGGTATTAGATTTTTATGAAAAAAAAAATTGATGAAAAAAATACATCTTGATGGTACTGAAGACATTTCCCTTGCAGATAAAGTCAGATATATTTATAATGAAACAGTACTCACAAATTATACAGAATATATCCAAGAAAAATGCAAATTCTGTATTTACACGTTTTTTTACAATGCTTTGGAAATAGATGTTGATTCAGCGTCAGAATGTATTATTTCATTCGTACAAACGGCAGCTGAGAACATGAAGCAAAACAAAGGATTTGCATGAGTCAAGCTCACAGCCACCCTGGTGGAATCACGAAATGCGAACAAGCGAAACAAGATATTATATAAACTACGTAAACAGTTTAGAATGACAAATCAACATGAAGATCTAAACAACTATTTAGATAGCAAGAAAGCTTTCAAAGAGCTATGCGAATCTGAACAAAACAGGAAAACGCGCAAAAATTGTAAATGAGTTACATACGACTTGTCAGGAAGTTAATTCTAAATGTTTCTTGGAAAAAAAAATTCAGATCATTGACAAGTCCAAGAAATTATGCTTCTTTCCATTTCTCTAAACAAGTGGGTTCCAGTATTTTCCAAACCCTTATTCAGTTCAGAACTGATTTCTCAACAGAGGTTAAAGGACAAACTTGAAAAGTATGAAGTAAATGTATGTGATGAATGTTTAACATTTGAGTTTGATGATAGGATTTCTGAAGAAGAGAGAGATACATACAGCAATTAATAAAATGCAAAAAAGGGAAAGCTCCAGGACCTGATGTCTCCCTACAGACTTCTTTCATTCAGGTTGCAAAGGTTTCATGCATAGTTGAATTTTTATGTCCTTTATTTAACAGAGTATTTGAAAGTGGAGAGTATCCTGAGAGCTGCTTGGCAAGAGCTGTTTTTGTTATATATCCCTTGCACAAAAAGGCAGTCGTCGAAATCAGTAAATAATTATAGAGGTATCTCATTACTAAATGTCATTGCTAAGATTTACAGCTAAATAATTCATGAGAGGTTGACAAGATGTTGTGAAGAGACTAATAATATACCCGAAGCACAAGCTGGCTTTCGTAAAAGGCTATAGTACAACAGATAATATTTTCACACTCCAATCATTGGTCCAAAAATATTTAACTAAATCAGGAGGGTCGATTTTTATGGATTGTTTGTAGATTTTTCCAAGGCTTTTGATTGTATTCATAGAGAAGAAAATGGGGGGGGGGTGGAATGTTATATTTTGTTATTGTCTAAAGGTATTCATGGTAATATCTTTAGCACTCTAAAAGCTATGTGTAAAAAAAAGGTGAAAGTAGCAGTGTGCGTTGGAAATAAATAACAGAATACTTTGAATGTATTTCAGGTGTGAGACAAGGATTATTTTCAGTCCTCTGCTGTTTTCTATATTTCTTTCAGAACTTCAGACAGAATTGTTAAATTGTGGGGCAAGAAGAGGAGTTGATATTTTTGCAGACACACTTGGAATTGTTTTCACTAATGTATGCCGATGATAATGTTCTTGTCTCGGATAATGTTATGGACTTTCAAAGAAAAATTGACTGTTTAGAAAAGTACTGCCAAAAATGGGAATTGTCAGTGAATATGGATAAGTAAGTTATTGTTTTCAGAAATGGTGGTTTTATTAAGAAGAGTAAAAAATGGAACTTTTGACCCAAAGGAGATAAAAGTTGTATCATCTTATTGCTATCTAGGAATTAAATTTCTCTTCACACTGTAAAACTGGACAAAATGTGAAAAAACCTGAGCAGTAAAGCATTAAGAGCAGTAGCAGGTATAAAAAGGTTATACTTTAAACTTCAAACCATTCCAACCGTAACTGTCTTTAAAATATTTGACATGAAAGTAAAAGCCGATTTTGTTGTACGGGTCAGAGATTTGGGGTTATAAAGTTATGAGGTGATTGAAAGGGTACAAAATGAAATTTGCAAAATGATACTGGGAGTTGGACGAGATATTAGAAATAAGATAGTTCTTGGAGAAATGTGGTAGATTTCCCCATTTTTATTGATACTTACGTACAGATAATAAAAAATACTGGTGTAGAATTCTACATTTAGCTGATCATAGATATCCTAAGCAATGTTATAAAATGTTTGTTAAATCAAGACAGAGCTGGTCGAAAAAAAAAACTGGTCACAAACATAAGAAATATTCTGTGTAGACATGGTTTTGGTATAGTGTGGGAAATGCAAAATCCAGGTAATATTAATCTGTTTTTGATATCGTTTAAAGCTAGACTACAAGATATATATATCGCCAAAAAACTGGCACGAGGCAGTTTCCTCAGTGGGGGATTATGTTTTTATATCACCCTGAGATTGTTAAAGCAACATATATTTCAGATCTGGATAATGTTAAATATAGACGTGCAATATGTTTACTGAGAAGTAACAGTATTGCTCTTAATGGGCGTACCTCGATTCGGCAAACTATCTACAGACTGTTTTTGTAAACAATGTGAAGGAAATCATGTTGAAGATTTGACCCATTTCCTTTTGAAATGCCCAAGGTATACACTGTTACGGCATAAATATATACCTCCTTTCTATTATCGTTTTTCCTTCCACAACGAAATTGCAACTCTTAATACTAAAGTTAAAGGGAAAATTATCACTAAAGACCCGCCATTTTTGTAACTGAATGTTTGAAAATACGAAATAAATGTTTAGAAACAGCGAATTCTATTTCAGGAGTCATGTGTAAAATTTAGAAATATATATTTGCACATGCTTTGTATAACTGTTAACATGCCTAAAACAGATATTGTCAATAGATATCCCTTGAAATGAATTATCATTATTAAAACCTTGTATATTTATTTTGTTTATGATATGTCCTATGTGCATATTGTTTCCCTGTAAAAAGACTTCTCAATTGCTGCATTGTAATATTGTTGAGTTTGCTGCAGACTCAGTTGGGAAGACTGGGACCACACAGTCGAGTTTCATCCACTTAATGGATGCGTTTCTGAGAGTGTTGCTCAAATTTTCCTGACCAACACTGCAGGTGCCTGTATCTCTCGGGCCTGGTTGACGCCGGGATATATTATGAAAGGAAGCGTAGAGTACAGCCCTGTCATGTAGTCTCAGACCGAAATGGAAATCCGTAGCATCATCTTAATCATCCTCATTCTCATCGATCAGCATTAACAAAAATGTCTCAAATACTGTGGCCCCTTCATGCCCTGCTCTCATGGTGACCTCAGTTTCGATGTCCTCTCCACGTCTGTGGCCTTGGTTGGTTCCGTCGGGGGTCACCGGTATCGGCGAGTCCATGAGGGCTGTCGTTGGACGGACGAGGTGGCGCCCCCTCCGGAGGGAGAGCTCACTCACGCTGGCTCCTCCGCGCTACTAGCAATTATTGTCGTCAGTAGGGGGCTTAGTAGGTGGGTGTCCTGCGTATGTTAGATCAGAACAGGTGCCACTGAACACCACCGAAGTGAACTCGGCAGCAGTGCCGTGTCTCCTCCGGTGGGTTGCCTCTTGACGACTTGACATTGACTGCTCCCTGTGGATTGCCGGTGCCGGGCTGCGGCGGGGCCGACCGGCTGTGGCTGTGGACGGGGTGGGGTGTCGGAATGAGCGGCGTGGGTGCACTTCCTCTGAGGTGGCGCAGAGGTTGGGCACAGTCAAAAAAAAAAAATAAATAAAATGAAATAATAGCCACAAAAAATCATCTAAGGCGGTGCGTTTACAGTCAAGAGATAAAAAGGCACAAACAGGAGGGTGAAACAATGACCAGGAATGGTCAGAACTGACTCGTGTCACTTAAATAACAACGTCAGTGGACAGGCAAGGAAGATAGACAATGGTCAGTTTAGCGTGGTGCCCCCTCTTTACTACTCCTCATCTTCTCTAGCATTAGGGACTAATGATAATGAGTGGCTGATATAATTTGCTTCGTGGCGAAAAAGCAATATTCTGTTCATCAGGTTTAACTTTCTCTCTCTCTTTCTTTTTTTTTCTTCTTCTTTTTTTTTTGGTTTTTTTCGTTTTTAGCAGATTCTAGTCTATTCTATTCATTTCTTTTCTTTTCAAGCATTTTGTTTATTGATGAGTGATATGTGTGTACATAACAAACTATTGAACTGAGGCGCCAACAAGCAATATAGCTTTTGGTATGCTCAGTGACGAGAACCTTAACACAACCAAACACATCGGCGGAATTGCATTTATCAACATTGATCGTAAAAAGAGAAAGAAAAATGCTAGATATAAAAAGGGAGGGGGGGTGGGGTGGGGATTATAAGGCGGAAATCTTAAAATTGAATTTAAAAAGAAAAGGACAGAAGATAGCACGGCACATACATTTTTTCCCCTTCTATCCCCACCTCCCAAACCTGTTAGGAAATATACCTTGAATAAAAGAAAAGGACACCCCCCCCCCCCCCCCCCCCGATAGCACGGAAACCTAACAGTTTCACCAAATCCCCCCCCCCCCCAACCCCCCTCCCACCCCCATATTTACTCTTACCACCCTTACCCCTGCACCCAAAAAAACACCCTCCCCCCACCACCCCAGCCCCCCACCCAGCCCCATTCCCCCCCACAGCTCGATCCACAGGCCATAGCTGATATAACATTGCATTACAAGTGGTTGACGAACCAGATGGCATTTCGCGAACGTCTGCTTTTCAACGATTTTACTTCAAAGTTGAAGCTACATGAAATGGCAGTCAACACAAGAGCTCAACTGATTATCATTATTATCATGATAATCATTATTCTTGTTGTGAGTTATCTGTAAAGCGCCTATCTTCGGCTAGAGAACCAAGCTCTACGCGCTTTACAATCCAACACTCGTTTTAGGCATCGGGCTGCTGCCTACTTTGGTGGTGCCGACTGAAGAGTTGCCAGCTGGCGTTTCCATTCAGTCGTTTCCCGTGTCATCCAGTCAAACATCGTTCAATATCGTGAACACACTCAGGTTTGCCTTACGTCCTTCATGCTTCTTCCATTTCTTCACGCAGGGTGCATGCTACGTGTAACGTGTCATCCATTACAACGGAACCAATCTGGCTTCTCTACCCAAAGTTGGTGATGGGATTTTACGTGTCCTGTTTGCAACGATTTTATGCATTGCATTCACACACGGAACCTTTGTTTTTATAGTCTTATTTGGAGGACTGTATGGGGAAATGGAGTCAGAACAAAGGTTACCTCCGAGGGAAAAAATCTCCCTGTACCGAACGGGCCGGGCGGAATATTCGGGAACTCGCAGAAAACCCCAGGAATCACCAGGGATGTTGAGTCCGGCGCTTTGCCACACTGACGCTGTTCTGGCCGCCGAGAACCTTCAACATCGCTGAAGACGGTGATGACGTGTCGGGTCAAACTGTCATTGGGGGTTACAGACGGATATCTCCGTTCAAGAGAAATCA
Source organism: Conus betulinus (assembly GCA_016801955.1). NCBI lineage: Eukaryota > Metazoa > Mollusca > Gastropoda > Neogastropoda > Conidae > Conus > Conus betulinus. The sequence goes on from JADBJO010009747.1 coordinate 76,373, forward strand.
TGGCCGGAGGTCCTGCAAACACTGTGCGGCGGAATGGACCAATTGCCCGTTGTCTTTCTCAAGGATGAGGTTGAAGGTGAATTAGAGCCACACAAAGCCTGTCCACGATTCAAAAGTCATAGCGGCCATATTATGATTGCAACAACACCGGTTATTGTGCTAAGAATGTTCCGATGAAATCCTAGCGGCATATTTATGATTGCAACAACACCGGTTATTGTGCTAAGAATGGTGCCGAGGAATCATAGCAGCATATTATGATTGCAACACCGGGGTTTTATCGTGGCTAAGAATGGTTTTGCCCGATGAAATCATAGCGGGCAAATTTATGATTGCAACACACGGTTATTGTACTAAGAACCGTTTTTCCGATGAATCATAGCGCATATTATGATTGCAACAACCGGTTATTGTGCTAAGAACGGTGCCGATGAAATCATAGCGCATATTATGAGTTGCAAACGAAACCGGTTATGGTGTGCTCTAAGAATGGTGCCGATGAAATCATAGCGGCATATTATGATTGCAAAAAACCGTTTCTTGTGCTAGAATGGTGCCGATGAAATCATAGCGGCCATATTATGATTGCAACACCGGGTTATTGTACTAAGAATGGGTGCCGAGGAAATCATAAAGCGGCATGTTATGATTGCAACACCGGTTATTGGGTGCTAAGAATGGTGCTGATGAAATCATAGCGGCGTGTTTATTATGAGACAACACCAGATATTGTACTAAACATGGTGCCGATTAAATCATGGGTGGCCATATTTATGATGACAACACCAGTTACGGCACTCAAATAGTGGCATATTATGACAACACCAGTTATTGCCACTTAAAAATGGTGCCGATGAAATATTAACGTTAACAAACTTGTCATCGAGTATAGTTGAAATAATTGACAGAAGTTTTTCCGCGAATTAGGATTCCTATTTGCGATGATGTATTTCGGAATGTTGAAATGTATTGATTTCGTTCGATTTTTCACCTTGTTATGAAACCCTTATCCCCCTTTCCCCTCCCCCTCCCCCTCCCATCCATCCGTCACTGTGATGGGCTGTGAAAGCTTGACACCATGAATGATTCATTCATTAATTAATTCATTCATTCATTCATTCATTTATTCATTCATTCGTTCGTTCGTTCATACTTTTACCTCTTTATTTTTTTGCAGTTGCCTGGAAATCAGAGATAAGAATGACTGTCAACTTTGACCTAATCCTAGCAGGAAGCAAAGAAAAAAAACAACTCAGAGGAGAAGAAAAAAAAACAAAAAAATGTTCAAAGAAATCGTCGGGTGATCTATGTGCTTTGCCATACCTTCTGTACAGCAGGGAGTGGCAGCGATGACTTAACAAACAGTATGAAACCAGCCGACGGCAAGTGCAGTGGTATTCGTTGTAAAGAAAACCGCTGACAGCAAGGAATACAAACTAAACGGGTGGGGGCAGGATGACCAAAACATCACAGAGAGTCTGAACCCCCCACACATCATTTGAACCCGGACACTTCTGCTCAAAGCATCGCTCTCCATGAAGCCACACGGGCGGGACGCTGAAGGGCAGACTACCACACACCACAACACCAGGGCAAACACCAGGGCTCTCAACCACAGGGGATCTCAACCCACAGATCCAGGCCACCATGAACGTTTCTAGTGCCACCGCCTGTTTGGAAAACCCCAAGGTGACAAAAAAAAACTTGACTCCTTTCGGGCTCTACGGGCCATCTCCGGATATTCAAAGTTCGGGCATACTCGCATCCTGGACAGGTCAGTTTGAACTGCACGTGCGTTCTCACCAAATTGTGCGTTTTTCAAATCAACGAATGTACGCTCCGGACTGCGGCTTCGTACACTGACTACGTACACGCTATGTTGGACTGAGCCTATGGTCACATGCGACCAGAGAACGTCTTTTTTTCCAGTCACTTCAGCATGACGGACACGGTCATCGTCCTAGTGGATGTAGGCGGCTACAGTAGGTACTGTGACGAGTTTCCTGAAATTTGCGACAGAGAGGAGACTTGGTCAATGTCTTTTTTTTTTGCCGTGCCGTGGAACGGTGGAACTGAGAGATCTGGTTTTGCTGGGGAGACTGCCGATCGTTAACAATTGATCTGTCAAATTGTCTGCAATGGTGTAAGTAACGATAGGAACGAACTACAGTTTGATAACCGAACAAACAATAGCAAAAAACAACACAAACAATACAAAAACAAACAAACAATAGCAAAAAAACACGATTATCAAACGACGACATACAGTCTTTAATACAAACAAACAATAGCAAAACAAACGATGTCAAACCGACTACAATCTTTAATACAAACAAACAAAAAACAAACAATAGCAAACAAACGATATCAACACCGACTACACAGCTTTAATACAAACAAACAACTAGCACAAAAACGATGTCAAAAACGCCTTACAGTCTTTAATACAAACGAACAACAAACAATAGCAAAACAAACGATGTCAAAAACGACTACAGTCTTTAATACAAACGAAAACAAACAATAGCAAACAAACGATATCAACAAACACCGACAAACGACAGTCTTTAATACAAACAAACAAACAAACAATAGCAAAGCACATAATCAAACGACTACAGTCTTTGATAGAAACGAACAAACAATAAGCAAACAAACGATATCAAACGACTACAGTCCCTTTGATACAAACTAAACAAAAACAACTAATATGCAAAAATATTCAAACGACTACAGTCTTTGATAGAAACGAACAAACAATAGCAAACAAACGAATATCAAACGACTACAGTCTTTAATACAAAAAACAAACAATAGCAAACATATCAAACGACTACAGTCTTTGATAGAAACGAACAAACAATAGCAAACAAACGATATTCAAACGACTACAGTCTTTTACAAAACAACAAAACACAAACAACCAATTAGCTAGCAAACGAACGACGATATCAAACGACGACGTCTGTAATTCAAACAAACAAACCAAACAACTTAGCAACAAACGATATCAACGAATACAGTCTTTGATATTAAAAAAACAAACAAACAAATAGCAACCAAACGATATGAAACGACTGCAGTCTTTTCTTAATGCAAACAAACAAAACAATAGCGCACACAAACGACTCAAAGGATTTACAGTCTTTAATACAGTCACTTGGTGTACTGGCAGTCGCTGTGAATCACTGGGGACACTTGAGAAATTTTTTGTACTGTCTCCTGTCTTAATCCAACCCGGGTCTGCACTCCCCTCCACGTCCGAGTATTCCTCGTCTCTCCTCCCCTCCTCCTCCCTTCTCGCCTTCCCACTCCTCTCTCTTTATCCCTCCTCCTCTCCTCTCTCTCTCCTCTCATGCATTACGGATGTACACATAATAGAACTAAAGCATAATGTAAACAAAAAAATTAATAAGGCCAGAAAATAAATACCACGTATTAGTTTTAAAACAATAGGTCGCATAGATTGAAACTCGCTTGTTTACAGAGACACAGAAGACACAGAGATTGGAAATATTTCTCATTCAGCGCTATCTGATCGATTATTTTGACGTCAGAGCCACAGAACAGAATTTAAGTAGACAGGCCCATGTATTGTCAACAACACAACAAACCACGTTCCGAAGACTGTGTTCAAGCTCTCATCAGTTCAGTTTGTCGTTTTTAGACTTGGTTATAATTATACTTCGGATATGAAGCTTCCTCTATCTCCCAACACCCGATCCGGCCATCCCGTTCCCGCCATCTCCCCCCATCTCATCCCCCCCCCTCTCATCTCTCTCTCTCTCCTTATCTCTCGTCTATTCCCTTCCTTCATCTAACTTGGGTGAACCATTTTAAACAAATGGGAATCTTGAAAATGAACAGTCGTATGCAGTCACGCAGTCGTTCGTTTCGGAT
>JADBJO010009748.1:0-15000 GCA_016801955.1 Conus betulinus
AAAGTGAGCAAGTAGAGAAATGGGTCAAAAGCAGCAGAGAGTGGAAACATAAATACAATCAATGCATCAAGGATTTTTGTTTAAAATAGGAGCATCACTGGAAGCCATGATCAAAACAAAGGCAAAAGACAGCCAGGTTGAAATGTCCATGGTCGCCATTGTCCGAGTCAGGTGGAGTGAGGAATACACAGATCTTCGTGTGGGATCCAGTATAACCCTGAATTTGGGTGTTCGTCTGAAGATCTGAAGTTGGCCAACCATTATTGCTAAGCAGATCAAGGCATTGACAGCCACAGCCACATTGAACCATCGAAATTCTTGGCCAGAATCATATTCTCAAATAATGCCAAGCGACACAGTCCAGATTGCCCATGAAGTCCCCAGTGTGACAAGCCAGGTAGAAACGGTATAACTGAAAAAACACTTCCAAGACACCAAACGATACAAACTGTTGTCAGGGACTCTTGCTCTATCTTCCATGTGTCCTTACTGCAGCAAATAATAATGAAGTGTTCCATAGTAATGAACCCAAGGGAACAAGACCGACGTCTCACACGACAGATACAGAAGGAACCCAGCTATCTTACAACACATGCTATTGGTCCACGTCTTTTCAGCTTGGATGTAATGAATATCAAATATTTCGTTAGCTACCGCAATAATGGCGACATGATATCCTGAACATGATTTAGCAAACATAAAGTTAACAATCATCATGACACTGCCTTCAAAGACTCTCTTAAACCAAAGTGCATTTATGGAGCAACACAAGCTACCTAGACTTGCGCACACACTGACCATCCAGAAGAGAACTCTGTACAGGGCAGATGGAATCAGCTTTGTGCATGAAGGAAGCACAGTGTGTGGAGCTAAGCACTTTATTACACTCGACTGCTTTGGAAGCAAGTTTTCACAACAAAACCTATGATTTGACGTATGGATGTTTTGCAAATAACGAGACCCTAAAAGCAGATCCAAAGGGAATTCCTCAATCGGATTAAACCTAGTATCAATTTCTATCAGGCGTGGCATGTTCTTTAAACCGACAGATCCAATGACTTTAATCGCAGACAGAGAGATATTAAAATCAATTATCTGAGGCATGTACCCAAACAAATCATTACGCAGCACAATCAGCTTTGTTTGTGATATGTCTATTCTCATCAGGGAGTGATAGACCCGTTTTCGTAATCTGTTTACAGTGAGGGACCTGACAGGGTTTCTTGCTAATCGTAAGACTTTTAAGTTTGATAGTTGATGAAAGGCTGTCATGTCAAGGGATGTCAAAACGTTGTTGGTAAGATCAAGGACCTGTAGGTTGGGAAGTTTAAGAGCTGAAATGTTGGATACAGAACAAGAGGACAGAGCCAGAAATGCAAGATAGGCATTTGCACTGAAATCTCTCAATGACATGCCTGATCCAGTAGCGTCAAGATATCTGAGTTGTGAGAACAGATCAGCAGGAAACATATATTTGCACTGGAACAAATGCCCTTGACACAGACACTTTTTAGGACAAGTCATGTCACACAACAGCTCATCATCCCACCGTGGGCACTGACCCCAGCCATCACAAAGATGATCTTCGTGCACACACATGCTGGAACCGTGACATTGATACAAACCCACACACCGCACACTGTCACAGTCTTGTTCATCTTCTCCATAAACACAGTCAGAAAATCCATTGCATCGAGTATAGACAGGGAGACAGTATAACCAATCTGATGTACAACGGTAATGGGTGACAGGACAAGGCTCCTCTGCTTTCATCAACTGCTGGATAAAATAACCAGTACCATCCAGGTTAATGTGCAACTGATTATCTTTCCCAACATCTTTAGACTGAATGCAATATGAACATGGTGAACTCTGTTGCTGGCAGTCGACTTCATCAGATCCATCCCAACAATCAGAATGCTCATTACAATGTTGGCTGTGCAATACACACTGACCATTACAACACTGAAAGCCATCACATTGAGGGAGTTCACAAAATAATTCGTCACGTCACGGTCATCTGGACAGTCCTGTCTGAAGTCACAAACTAGAGTGTAATGTATTAATGTCAGATCATCATTGCAGCTGAACATGGGGAATGTGCATTTCTCATGTCTCCTGACAGAGGATAACCTTGAGTTTCGCTCATCATTCAAGTTGAGAAAAGCAAAGGGGCTGCGAGTAGCTTGCATTCCCACAATGACTGCTGGGATCACAATATATGAATGTGTGGGTCACGGGTCTGTCTGTACAACGCAATAAACTCTGCTGAGTGTTTCTAAATGTGGGAAAAGGTGACTGTAAATACGAGAGCACAGCTTGAGAAGGAATGCTGCTCGGTAGCTGTAACTTCATTTCACATAGTGCGGCAGAGCTCTCCAATGAAGACATGTCACCTTCTTTTAGGCCGATTGGTGACCAAGACACATACTTCATTTTCCTCGATGGCCTGGGCAAGTAGCCGTCAACGAATCTGAAATGGTTCAAGTTATAGATTATGGTTTTATCAAACCAGTGATGAAGTTTACTATATGCAAATGGTACAGAGTACCACCCTGAAGTATAACCAAGTGTTACACGGAAAATAAAATAGTTTCTGAATATATGTAGAGCATTTTTTAGTTCCTGTCTACTTTTTATTGAAGCTATTGTTTGGCCTCTCTTTCGACAGGCATGCTCAACATGTTTGAAGGTTAAACCTATATCAAACACAGTTTCTTTGAAACATTTGTTGCGTGACGCCACCATTCCCTGACAGCCACGGCCACTGAAGGGGCACTGTTCTGTTTCATCCTGCCCATCTTCACACTCTGTCTTCAGATTGCAGTACAGAAAAGGCTGAAATTTAAGATAATTGTTTACAGAACAATTGAAAAGCCCACTGGGTACTCTCTGAGGAAGGTCATACTCCAAGAAACCACAAAATTTCATTTTAAGAAAATTAAGTCTGTAGGCATCATGGGTAAATTGAATTGTAATGGATGAGGTGCGAAATACAGAAGCTTGTGCTGAACGTTCTGTACAGATGAGTGTTCTATATACTTGAGAAGTATTGTGTTTTCTGTAAGTCACTTCTAAACTGTTTCTTTCAGGACATGTCTCAAGGTGGTATGACTGAAGAACAGTCACCATAATGACACATTTATACTCTATTTTTACGTCCTCCCTAAAATGAATGGAATCAACCAAATATGGCACAACCATATCTCGAGCATATTTTGTTGCACATAACATGACTGAGTTTTTACTTTTTATTGCCTGAATAACAGTTGTAGTCATTGGATACCCTAGGCTTACCAGCCACAGTAAATTCGCGTACGAATGAAACAACGTGTCCTGTAGACTATGAACACCACATTCAAGGCTAACATCGCTTGAATACCAAACTTCTAAGAAGAATATCTTATTTTCCACTCAATGAAGCCACACCAGTAAGCCAGCCGTCGAACTTGAGCACGTAGATACATGCCCTTTTCCACCTTCACATGCATGTTACAGAATATTGTAGAACCCCCACACACCCATACACCACTCCCTGCTTTGCCGAAAACTGTGGGTTTTGGTATTTACATCTAGACTCATTTACCTGTAGAAATGACCTGTCTGTATTGTTTTGGCGAAAGAGATAGTCTGCCCCTGGACAAGCCTTATGGATCTTTAGAGGTCCTGTAGTAGTGACTGCACTCGTGCTCCCCTCTACAATATCAACACATCCCAAACATCATAAAATATCAGATGAAAAAAAAAGACGAACCACCCCAGCTGAGCATTTCGATATTCTGATTCGCTCTTGCTTTGGTTTCAAACAGATGAAAATGTAACAAGACCAAAGTCCCTTTTCTCAGCTTTTAGCATTTATCATAGCATAATATTACTCTAGTTGCAAATTGAGACGACTACAGGCGGAAATCTAAAACAAATCTTTAAAAAAAAGTCAGCGAACCGCCCAGAGAAACGTGGACAAACGAGTCACAAGACAAAACACAACGCGTTTCGACCTCTTAAGTCTTCTTCAGGTGAAACAAAAAACAAATAAAATAACGAAAATTCACTTAGCTTTGATCGCTTCAGATCGCTTCAGAGAACGCGTTGTGTTTTGTCTTGTGACTCGTTTGTCCACGTTTCTCTGGGCGGTTCGCTGACATTTATTTAAGATTTGTTGTAATATTACATATCATTTCAGGAGTCTGTTGGATTTTGGAGCTATGCAGCATATATTAAGCTGTTCGGCATACCGTCAGTCGGTAGATGGCTGGGGGATTGTATTTCACACAAACTCGACGTAAAGGTGATTTTACACAATTGGTTATATATTTCAGCATTGGCGTGACATGAAATGCTTTAGTTATCGAACAACAAAGCTGACCACTGAAACTCCTGTACGTTTTTTATGTTCCTCATTTTTTAAAGGGAAAAAAGTAACTCCGCCGGTTAACTTAGACAAGCAAATTACAAGAGAAAAAACAACGCGTCTCGATCTCTTAGGTCTTCTTTATGCAAGATAAACAATATCAGGACAATGAAAACATAGAAAGAGCAATCGATTGCTTTAATCACTTATGACGAGAGCAATAACAATAATGATGATGCCGATAATGATAATGATAATAATATGATTATAATGATGATGATGATGATGATGATAATGAAAATATTGAAAATGATAATAACAACGATAATGATGATATGAATAACGCTGACAAAAAAATAATGATACTGATGATACTACTACTACTACTACTACTACTACTACTACTACTACTGCTGCTGCTGCTGCTACTACTACTACTGATGATCATGATAATGATAATGATGATAATGATAATAGCAATATTTACAATAATAATAACGATAATGAAAAAATAATAATGGTAATAACAACAACAATGATAATGATACTACTACTACTACTACTACTACTACTACTACTGCTGCTGCTGCTGCTGCTGCTGCTGCTGCTGCAGCTGCTACTGTTGCTACTGCTACTAGTATTTCTTATAATATAATTATGATAATAATAATAAATACTGCAAGTGTTTGTACTACTTCACTCATTGGGTAAAGTCTGCCCCCTCTCGGCACTTCCGCGCTCTGACTGCCTACAGGCACCTGTTGCTGAAAACTTATTATTCTTGCCTATAGGCTGGACTTAACTTGCTAGTCCTTGGTAATCTGGCCCTTCCGAATCAAAACATGCCGACAGTGTCTCGGTAGAGAGTCGTAGAGGGAGTGGAGGTAGGCAACAGTCAGCTGATTCCAGCAAGTGGTGAGTGCACAGCGCAGATCTGTGACAGTACTGATGCGGCGAATGTTTCTTTCTTACGTGAGTCTTGAGGATTTACCACACGTTCTCGATCGGATGTAGATCTGGATTTTGAGGGTGGCAAAAAAAAAAAAAAAAAAAAAAAAAAAAAAGAAAAAAAAAAAAAGAAAACTCTGTGCTGTCGCTTCCAGGTCTGGGTGTCAGCCTGGCGGTGAAGAGAGGCGTTGCCTTCTTGCAGGTACCAACGTTTGTTTGGGTAGCGGTCGGCAACAAACGGCGGCAGGAAGTTGTTTTCCAGCACATAAGTGTACTTCTGACTGTTTATACTGCCTTCCACGAACACCAGTGGTCCAACTCTGTCATACGAAATGCATCCCACCACCATCAATTTCAATGTAGTTTTCGGACCAAGATGGACGCTGCACAGAGAAAGCATTGACCACTTCTCTTCTTCGACTTTCCTCCATAGTATTACACGTCCATTGGGTTTGATCATAATTACCATTTCATCACTGAAAATAACATTTTCCCACTGATCGTTGACAGTCCAGTGAAGTTTTACTCTACGGTACTACAGCTGCTTCTTTCTGTTCACTTCCTTGATGACTAGTTTCTTCACTGGGGGATGCTTTGCATAGCCATGTCCATGCAGATTGTGCTTGATTGTCGTTTGGCTGACGTCAACGGAGGTTGATGCACAGAATTCGGCTGAAATTTCAGAAACTGTGGCAGATCTGTCCCGTTTTACGATCTTTGTCAGTGCAGACACGCACCTGTTTGTGAACACTCTGGGCCCACGACTCCTATGTTTGTTTTTGCTGCTTTTTTTTTTTTTTCTGTCACAATAGTGCTTGTAAACTTTCCCGACGGTTGACCTGTTCAAGTTCAACACATCTGCTAACTCAAACACCTGAAACCCTTGGTCTGTCAACGACACAATGTATTTTTCCGTCTCCCCTGTAAACTGCTCCTTTGTCGATGCCATGCCAGATGTAACAGCAAACCGCCGCAAGCACCAAACAACAGTTCAACGATTTTCTGTACTTCACACAAAAGAGTACACTTGTGAAAATGACGTCAGTGGTTTTCGGTACACAAACATGTCACCAACGCTGGATAATCACGTGGAGACAACAAATTCAAATCTGTCCACCATTAGAGCATTGAGTGTTTTGCCTCTCTGTCAAAAAAAACAAAAAACAAAACAAAACAAACAAACAAACAAAAAAAAACAAAAAAAAAAAAAACGGGACGTATGGTTAGCGTTATAGCTTTCAGGAAAAAAAAAGATACACTTAAAGGTATCAAGGAGAAATGTTCTCTTCAAATATCAAACCAACCATCCAGGAGCTGTCCTGCACCAATCTTGGAAGACTACTTTGTGTGTCGCATAGGGTGCGGGCACTCACAAGGAGTTGATTACGACGTGAAGAGATGTAGCAGCTTCCTGAGAGACACCAATGTGTGATGACCAGTCGGGACACAACATGACCTCCCATCGAACCGTTCCCAAGGGTGCGCCAGCACATATTTCATAATTGCAGAGCCCACAGGCAAACTACACCACCAGCAAGCGAACAGCTGCGTGAATTTTGCAGCCCCAATGCCATACATTATTGTTGTTGTTATCATCATCATCATTATTATTATTATTATTATTATTATTATTATTATTGTTGTTATTATTATTATTATGAATACTTATATTATAGCGCTTATCCCCGTCTCTAGAGATTACGGTATGCGTGCTTTAAAATCCACACTCGTTTACACAACGCACTGCCTACCTAGGTAGTGCCAAATGAAAAAGCTGCCAGCCAGCGCTTCATTCGGTTGTTTTCCGTGTCATCCAGTCAATAACTTTCAATATCGTTCACTCGATTTCCTTATTTCATTCTTTCCATTTTTTCACACGCAGGGTGCATGCTATGTGTAACGTGTCATCCAAACCAGCAGCCAAACTGGCCTTCTCTTCCGAAAGTTGGTGATGGAATTTTACGTGTGTACAAGGTGTTATGCGTGCGTTTACACGCAGAACCTCAGTTTATAGTCTCATTCGAAGGATTGTATGGGAAATGGAATCAGAGCCAACGTTAACTCAGAGGGAAAAATCCCCCTGTATTGAAACTGCCTGGAGGAGATTCGAACCCACAACCCCAGAATCAATAAGATTACGAGTCCTGTGCTCTACCACTGAGCTATGATACTGCCACCAATACTTCTGAAGGACCATTGTATCTGAATTCAGAAACACACACACACACACACACACACACACACACACACACACACACACACACACACACACACAGCTGCACCCTCTCCGAATATTCAAACATGAAAAATATTAACAACAAAAAGGAGACTGTATATCTGCCTATTTGCTTTTTTTTTTTCGCTTCTCCTTCTTCCCATTTTGTGATGTGACAAAATAGAGCAAAATGATATTGCTAGGAGTTTCTTTTTTCCTAGCGTTCCCTGTTGCATGATGAGGAAACCACTGCTAATAGCTACCTTGACGCGTTTAGAATTGTGAAAGGCACACCTGCAAGAAGACCACCATTCCTTTCATACAGTGATATGCTATATACGATTTCAGTGCCACACTCTCCCACACTGCACACAGTGAAGCAGTACATGCTGGTAGAGATACAGAGTTGCAGTGAATAATGTCACTCCCAATGGATGCAGAAATCCATACTGAGAATTACACCAGTCTTTTCGTCCTTTTAACGCTGCAAATACAATGAGAACGATGGGAGGGCATTCTGCGTGTGTGTGTGTGTGTGTGTGTGTGTGTGTGTGTGTGTGTGTGTGTGTGTGTGTGTGTGCTGGTATACCAAATGATTTGAAACTGGTTTGCAATTCTTCTAAATCAGGAAAAGCCATCTGTATTGCAATGATTTGAATATAAACGTTGCTAGATTATTGATTACTGGTTTGCGAAAAGCATTGATAATCTAAAACATGATGGGTATTTATAAAACTTGGCGGGAATATACTGTTCCCTTAGTCCTTATATTTCGGACATAATAAAATGAAGTGTATTTCAGTTTCTCTAGCAAAACATTCAGATATTTCTCCTGAAACATTTTTACAATGTTGTAAACGATGAGGTTTCGATGATGACACACCACCAGTCTTAATCTAATCAAAGCATTTCGCACAGGAACATGTTTTACTGTAGTTAACTGAAAACTGATAGATAACGCCGAATTGAATGAACTACAAAAAGAGAATCTATCTCTTGCTGTTATGTCAAAATGCCATCCCTGCTTATAACACTCTATTAATCTATTTCTAAATGTTGATATGAACAAATTACAGTTTCCCACTCCTTGGCTTTCCCAAACGTGTCCAAAGCATAACGGTATGAAACATCCCACATGGAGGAGGACACCCAAGTTTCTTTGTCTTGATTCTGCAGAGTTAGTGACATGTTATATGCTTTCAGTGGTAACCTGTTCAGTGGCATTCTCAGAATTCGTAACCAATATTTCAGGCATTTAACATTGACATTTACAAAAATGGATATAGTCCAGTCTCACGATAAGCTAGTATATTTGAAGAATATATTTTTATATTAAGAAACCTTTTTAAAGAAAAAAGATGAACAGATTCAACTGGCTGAAGATTTGTTATTTATACCCATATCTCAGCCCCATACGTCAGCATGGGCTGTATTTGGCCATCCGAAAGTTCGAAAAATACTGCAGGAGACGAATTACCAATTGACCATACAATACGAAATATTGCAATTACCCCCTTTTCGCACGTCTGGACAAATCCAAAAGAGATGTGTTTATGACAGACGGGTAGAAAGAATGTGTACCTAAATATTTATACCTATTTACTATCGAAAGTGTTTCATTTCCATATTTCCACCTTTCACGAATATAGAAACATAACCCATTTCTAAATATAACAATTATCGCACGTGTCCCCCCACCCCACCCCCCCCCCCCCACCCCCCACTATTAGATGTTCGTCGTCTTTGTATTTGTCTGACTTTATTCAAGTTTAAAAGGCTGTGCCAGTCTTGAATAAAAGTTACTCTGTGTTAGGTTTCCTTATAAGAGCAAAAACTACCCCACTTGTTTACTGTTTGATGTTTGATGTTCCCTGCCTCATTTCATTTCCAATTTCGTTTTGATTAAATCGAGGTTATTTGTGTTTGTTTCTGTCTGTCTTTTTCTTTTGATCTCCCTTGCATCCTGGGTGGATCCTCAAGTGTAGGCTCAAAGATTGCCCCTTACATTTCATACTATTTGCATAGTATCTGTAGTTTTTCAGCAACCTTTTTTTCTTCCCCACACTTTCGTTTGGTTTCCTTTACTACTCTTCGCTGGCTGCTTCGGGGGTGCTATTGGATTCTTTTTTGCACCCTTGGTGGTGAGAACACCACGGTATTATGGACTGTGGTGTGTCTCTATTTGACGCCAGGAGCGCAGATACAACCAGCCGTGTCTCCCTGATGAGATCCGACCCAGCGGACGAAAGGCTTCGGAGCAGGCAAAATATACAAATATATCTGCCTTTAAAAGGGATTCCGATGGTTCCCTTATGCAGCCAGTGAAGAGTTTTCATATTGGATATATTTTCTTAATTTCAAGTTTCCCAGTTTTTACATCCTCAACCTCCTCCCCCCCCCCCCTCTTTAAGTCCAAAGTTTTGCCAAGTCATTACTATGAAGAAAATTTAGTTGTTGGCCTGCGCTTGTTTTTCCCCCCACTATTAGATCGTTTGTCTTTGTATTTGTCTGACTTTATTCAAGTTTAAAAGGCTGTGCCAGTCTTGAATAAAAGTTACTCTGTGTTAGATTTCCTTATGGGAGCAAAAACTACCTCACTTGTTTACTGTTCATAATCAATTAGTTCAATTGCTTCATTGATGTGGTTTCGAACCTCATCAGAATCTAAACACAAATAAAAGTCTTGACTAAACTCTTCACTCTTCATTCAAAACATACTTAGAATAAGATTTGCCTTTAGGCTAAACACTTTCTGGAATCGCAGCAACAGCGGTGGTCAACAACTCCAAAACCACTGGCATATGTTTAGACTCAATTCTGCTCTGAACTTTCAACGACGAACACAAGGACAAAAGGCCACTCGACATCAAGAAAGAATCAATAACACTACAACCAGATGATGCCACATATGTAAAATTCCCATGTGCATCACCCACTACAGTTCCTTTTCGTATTGAAAAACTAAACTGTTCACAAACATTAATGAGATATCGACCAAAACTGTCCACGGCATGATCCATAGAATGTCGACTAGGATGGCTTGAAATTACATGGGTCACCGAAGAGTTATCAAAAAAGTCATCAGGGATCATGTCATCATGAGGGTATTCGGTATCAGTCCTAGCATTAAAATCACCAAACAAAATAAACTGAACATCGCCAAGTTCAAGAACATCCAAAAATACACTGTTCAATTAGTGCAGCACCATTAGTTATCTCCGTATCTTTGTAGTACGCCGAGTCAGTTGAAGGGAGATATGCACCCAATAAAACAATGTCAGATTGTGAAGTAAATAAACGTTTAGATAACTTCAAAATAAACTACATTATCATATTCCATTTCAATAGATTCAATATAAGCAGTTAATTCCTTTCTGACTAATAGCACAACGCCGCCCGAGAGGCGGGCAGCAGTGACAGAGTCAGTCAGTCTGACAGCCAGTGTAACATAGGCTTTGTGCTGGGGAAAACACTGTGAAGAAAAGATTTGAGAAAATGTTTCCACCAGCAAAGCAAAGTCAAAATTTCCAGTAAAAGATCGCATACCAGGTTCATAAATACGTGCCAGTCCCTCAATGTTATAAGTCAAAAAAGGTTAATCGTTCATTTTGAAAACGTTCTTGCTTGTGGTCGAAAACATCATCATCCACCACATTTGCATTATCATGGTCAAATCAATAATGCACTAATATCAGAAGAAAAACCACTATTATGGTTCCTATTCCTGTCGACACCACAAACATGACTGACATGATTGACTACATTGCTTTCAACAATAACATCACCGCAATTATGGCTAATGACATTACCACCATCATAACTAATAACATGACTAAAATCACAACTATCAGGACTAATTACATCACTGACATCAACACCATCATGACCAACAACAACACTGACATCCCCTCATCATGACTAATGACGTCACCAACATCCCCACCCTCATGACCAATTATATCACTGATATCCCAAATACCATGACTAATAACATTACTGACATCCCCAGTATCATGACAAATGAAATCATTAACATCTCCACCTTCATGACTAATAACATCACTGATAATACCAATGTCATGACCAGCGATACCACCGACATCCCAAATATCATGACTAGCGGGTATCACCGATATCCCCAATATCTTGACCAACAACACCACTGGCATCCCCCATATCACAATTGATAATATCACACCGGCATCGCCCACTATCATGATTAATAACTTCATTAACATCCCCAGCCTAACCCCCATAGTTGGAACACTGTCACTGACATCCCAAATATCATAGCTAATGACGCCATCGACATGCCCGATATCGTTACTAATGACATCATTGACATCCCCAAAATCATGATCAATACCATCACCAACATCCCCAAAATCATGACTGATAACATCACTGGCATCCCCAATATTGTTATTAATGACATCACCGACATCCCCGATATTTATGACTAATGACATCATTGCCATTCCCAATCACCGATACTCACACTATCATGACTATTGACATCCCTGCTATCCTCAATTTCATGGCTGATGACATCACTGGCATCCCCAGATTCATGACTAATGACAACACCAACATCTCCAATACCATGATTATTGACATCATTGACATTCCCTACGTCATGACCAGTGACGTCACCGACATTACTATCATCAGTCATCACGGCTAACATGACCGTCATCAATAATAATGCCATCACTATGACTGGTAATATCATCAACAACATTGGTATAACCCTTCTGACTAATCACATCGTTGACATCACCACCGCCTTGACTTATACCAATTTGATCAGCACTGACATCATCATCCATATATAATCATAACAAGCAACAGCATTGATAGCAGCAGTCAAATCATGATGGACAACATTATAGCTATCCTTGTAGGGATCAGAAACGTCATCAGCAATACGGGGATTACTAACACTAGGTATAACGCTATCATTAACATCATCATCATCAGTGTAGGTGCCAACATAATCTACATCTTCGACAATATTGGGATCATTCTTAGCAGGCATATCAGTGTCGTCAGCATCATCGTCAGTGCCGGTATCAGCATAACTTACGTCATCATTCACATCATCACTCATCCAATTATTCACTATGTTATTCCCATTCTCATGCACACTGTCTTTCACACTGCCATTTATTCCATCAATGCACAGAACAGGATGGGGCGGGCCGTATTCCTAGGTCCATCCTGATGACGACGGACAAGCGCTGGCCTGCTTCTGCCCATGTTTCCGTGTGTCGTGTTTCTCAACACCTGACCAGGCCTTACACTGTCAGTAAGCCGTCTCTCTTCACTATCTCTTTCACGTAAACCGCTGGCAAACTGCGCCCGACTACGGGTGTTATGAACTTTGACCTGAATGGTTTCACGACACACAGTCTGCTCCTTACTAGAAGAGGATACAGGTGGGGAGGAGGGGGGGGGGGGGGGCTAACACGGGATGGTGATGCGTGCGTGTCATGGCACAGCAGAATCACGTGCAGGCTGGCCCAAAACACCACTAGTCTGAGTTTTCTCTCTCGCACCCCGCTGCTGTCAACTCTTAGCCGATGCGTTGTCACAGGAGTCACGGCGCGTCACGCAGTGACCTGGCAGCTTCTGCATAGCTTTTCTGCACGTGTTGCTCTTGTCGTTTGTCCGATGGCACCAGCGGTGTGATGGCTGTGTCGTTTATCTCTGGCCTCCCGCGCAAGTTGACCGATCTGTCTGTGTTGCCACGGTCGTCATGGCGCCGAATGGGTCCCGTCATGATCAGCTTATCCCCCCTGAAGTGTGCATGTAGCCCTCGATCACGGTGATCCTTAATGATCTGCTGTTGTCTAGTCGTTAGATCACCGGCGACCCTCACATCTTTTTTCTTCAATGCATCCCTACCCTTTATCAACACATCCATCTTATCGGACCACCGCATAAATTTAGTGATCACAGGGCGGGGCCACTGCTGTGTGCTAACTGAATCCTCTGGACGGCGAGGGCCCAGGCGATGTGCACGGACGATGTCTGTCTGTACCCAGTCCTTCCCTGGCACTGTGCTCTGCAAAGCGTCCACCACTTTCTGTGCACACAATGTGTAGGTTTCCTCAACCGTCTCTGAAATTCCCCCAAATTTCAAATTATCCCTATTAGAGATGGATTCAAACTTGTCCATCTTCTCTTCCACGTTCCTCTCCAGTTCTTGCAGCCTCTCCTCTTGTGTCACAATACTAATCGCTCTCTGGCTCCTGTCCCGCACATCGTCCAAATCTTCAAGTTTTGCAGTTCTTGCACACAGGTCTGAAACCCCCCGTCCCATTGCAGACAAGCTTTCTTGCACATCGCTAATCTGTGCACACACAGTGTTGAATTTTGCTGTCATGTGTTGCTGTTGCTGATTGAACATGGCGCACAGCAAAGCTTTCAAGTCTTCATCAACAACGGGGGAAAACTGTCCCGACGCTAGGAATGGGGAAGAATGTTCTTCGCTTACCGCAGTATCATTGACGTGGTCTCCATTTCCAGGTCCAGGATTTAGCTCGACATTACTTGAGCATAACAGCAGGCTGGCATGTTCACAGCCAGCAGCACACATCTTGCACGCATTGACCCACTTTTGCCCTGCAATGACACAGCGAACTTCGCACGTCGATACATAAAACTTGAAAATGTCAAAACAAAACAAAAAACAAAACAAACAAACAAACAAAAAACCCACACACAGTTCTAAAACTGGTGTTGTCGACATGAATGGTACTCACACACATAGGAGTTGAATTGCTGAGGAACAGTTTCAAATAGTCCAATGTATTTAGGAAAGTATAACAATTTTTGTCAGAGCTCTGAAGCCAACCTGTCAACTTCACGTGAACCAGAACTCAGCCCCAGAGAGAGAGAGAGAGAGAGAGTTGGATGGATGTGGGTGGATAACGTTGAATATACCTAACATAAGAAGATGTCAGACTCAAACTTGTGCAGTATCTTCATACACACCATATAAATGTAATGATTCTGCACCGTGTGCATAATACACCAATATGTACTATTGCTTCAAAAATTGCACTATGTCCCATCATTCAGAACGTTTACACTAATGTCGACTGGGTCCTCCATTACACACTAAGCAATGTTGCTGGCACAGTTTTGGTTTTGTTTCATGTCGACATCTCTTTCAGATACAGACACATCAACCTATCGGGAATTTAGAGACATAGGTGGAAAACCAAGTCATTAGTAATCAACTAACTTTAAACTAATCATGTTACTGGTCTCGTCTATCCTGATTTGTGAGCATGAGAACTGCAGACTAACAGCAGATCGAGAGTGAAACAAACAGAAATTCCTGAAGGAAAACTTTAAAACTTTCTCCAGGTTAAACATAAGGTGCATACAACTGACTGCATTGTGTGTTAGTGCATACAAAAAGACCCTCCCCTGCATCTGCCAGACTGATTACTCTTCAGAGAAAACAGTGAATGCT
>JADBJO010009748.1:17500-27500 GCA_016801955.1 Conus betulinus
CAGGGAAGGCCTTACAGAAACACGGAAAGTATACAGAGAGAAAATGGAGGATAAGGAAACCCATGAAAACAGTCCCCATAACAGTCACTACACAAACGCTCCCCTTACGTTTCAAGAAGTAAAGGATGCAATTTTCTCGATTGGTTCGAAAAGAAAATCAGTGGGACCAGATGCGATTTCCAATGAAATGATAAAGCAATTGCCAGTTAATTTCACAATGTTTCTTAACTTATTTTTTTCAGAAATGTTGGTCTGAAGGGCTTCAACCATCTTTGTGGAAAAAAATCAATTATAACCCCTATCCATAAAGAGGGCAAGTCAAGATCAGACAAAAACAACTACAGGCCAATTGCTCTCACTTCACATATGGGAAATTTATGGAAAGAATTATTCTAAAAAGACTTGAACATCGTTGTGAAAAAAATGGTATAATACCAATACAACAGGCTGGATTCAGAAAGGGGTAGATCTACAGTTGACCATCTTGTAAATATTACAACACAGGTTAAACATCAGTTCACACGTAGGAAAAATGTTCTTGCCGCGTTTTTCGACATTAGAAAGGCATATGACCAAGTCTGGCATTCAGAACGTCTGAACACGTTGAGGTCAATAGGTCTCTCGGGGTGTATGTACAATTACTTAAAAACCTTTTTAAGTGGTAGGACAATACAGACAAGGTAGGAAACGTATATTCTGATGAAGACATATCCAGATGGGAATCCTGCAAGGAGCTGTGATAGCTCCTATCCTGTTTAATATTTTGATCCATGATCTTCCTAAATCATTATCAAAAAATATTGAACTAGTACAATATGCGGGATGGTATCTGTATATGGATGAAAGTTACTTTAAAACGTCACACACCAGTTAGATCAATCAACTTTATCAAAAAGATATATCAAAATGAACTAGATAAAATTAGTAGGTACATGGCTGAAAATGGATTGGCCCTTTCGGCTGAAAAATCGCGTATGGTTCTGTTCAATACTGGTTATGTTCCTAATCCTCTGCCTTCATTTCAAATAGATAGATTGTGCCTTGAATATAAAAAAGTCGTAAAATTTTTAGGAGTAAATTTAACTTATAAATTAAGCTAGAATTATCACATACAAACTATTCTAACAAAAGCTAAGAAAACTTTAAATTTCCTGAAAATGGTGAGTCAACAATCATGGGGGGTAAAGACAGTAAAGTATTAGCACATTTAGCTACTGCGCTTGTACGATCAAAATTATCCTATGCCCAGGAAACATTTTTCAGCCACAAAATGTTTAATTAAAAAGTTGCAGACTATCGATAGTAAAGCTTACAAGATAGCTCTTGGTGTCCCAGTTCATACATCAACTTTAAGAACTTATATGAAGATCGGAATATTGCCTTTTGAAGAAAATATGAAACTTGCATCTGCAAAATATATTGTAAGAAGTCATACACTACAAAATCTTAATACCAGTGAAACAGAATTAAAATTAGAAATAAATTATCATAAACGGGCACAAAAAAATCGATTGTCTGAAATCGATATCCGCATACACATCTGACTTATTTACAAAAAGCAGGCACTGCGCCTCAAAACGTAGCTCCTCTGGTGTCTTTTAGCACTATCCCGGAATGGGAACTTAGTAGAGCAAATTACAACATAGACTACACAAGTTTAGGAAAAAGTGATGGACCCTTGCTGCCGACGTATGTTAAGTCACATATAAATGAAACTTATATAAATCACCTTTAAAATCTATACAGATGGTTCTGTACTAGACAATCATTTGTCTGGTTCAGCATTCATAATACAATCCTTAAAAATAGAGAAAGGTTACCACCTTGGTAAGAATATTTCCATATTTACTGCGGAACTTGTTGCCATTATTATGGCATTGAACTTTCTTCTTGATTTTCAATTTCCTGCCGTTCAAATACTACTTTGCGTTAATAAAAATCAGTCCTACAAGTTCTAAATTTTTCGAACACAAGTGTAAGAGCAGAATTTATATCAGAAGTCTAACACTTAATTCATTTTTTGCATTTACCTGGTTCCTATGTCGACTTTTTTGTGGGTTCCATCACACTGTGGATTATATGCGAATGAAAGCGTGAACAAATTAGCTGAAAAGCTTTTGTCACTGAGACTGATTTAACAAAGAAATGCATTCCTTCATCCTTACATGAGAGTTATAGTCTTTTAAAAGACGTATCCTGGAACTCTATTTCAAATAAGCGAAAAGGCACGAGAAACAAAAAGCGGATATTATTTAACAAGATATCAGACAATAAAACAGTATATCAAGAATCTCTACCAAGAGTGGATTTTTTAAAATTTGATTTTTAGATTGAGGCTTCATGCCTTTAAAACCAAAATTCTGTAAGCATATGACTTGTATTTGTGGCAAGCAAATCACTCCGTTCCATCTACTTTTTTTGTGCAAATAGAATGAAACCCTACTTACATGCTTGGTTGTTAAACACTGAACCATCGATGTCAACCTTTGAAGACGTCATCTCCAACGAATCAAACATTTTTGAAGTTGTTCAAGGACTGATTAAGAGCCCAACTGGACATTTACTTTAACGTCTATGTTATTTTCCCCATCTTGGTTAGTTTCTTATTTAGTGTTTCTTTTAAAGTTTTGGATTCAGTTATGTGGAGGGTTTTTTGTGTGTGTTTATTACTATTTATTTTATCTAGGCTTAAATGCATTATACACACCTACATATGCCCAAAATCAACACCAACCTTTCGCATGCATACACCCAAAAAACACCACATGCACACACACACACACACACATAACACTTACATACTGTCTAAGATCACTGATAGGTGGATTGACGTTGAATAACACACACACGCATATATATATATATATATATATATATATATATATATATATATATATATATATATATATATATATATAGTACACAGTGCATGGGTGAAACTAGGCTGACACTGAAAGGTCGCTTCTATCTGCACAGGTCTAACATCAAGTTGAATAAAGGTGCATGTGTTCATGTCAACAATCATTTCAACTTACCTGAGCGCTCTCTGAAGAACATGAGATGAACTGTGGTGGAAAAGATCCACAGCCTGAACAAAACCGCAAGACAGAGAAGAGAAGATTTCTGGAAGAATAAACTAAAGACAGTTTATCCTTTGGGACTCAACGGCCTTGATTCCGATGGACACTGATTTGCAGAGTGGAGTCGGGGGTCTGGTTAACTTATGGGTGGGGTGGGACATGATGTGGTTGGGTGGAATTCTCCATGAGATCTGCAGTTATATGTATGTGTGTGTATGTGTAAATACTGTTATGGAATTGTCCCTGTGGCAAGGGGACTTGTTCTCTGGCAGTATCGGTGACAGAGAGACACGTGCATGTGTGTGTGTGTGTGTGTGTGTGTGTGTGCGTGCAATTGCGCGCGCGCGCGCGCGCGCGCGCGCGCGCGCGTGTGTGTGTGTGTGTGTGTGTGTGTGTGTGTGTGTGTGTCTTCTTCTTCTTCAGTTTAACGTCTCCCACTTAACGTGATTACAGACAGAGTGCGTGCATGCGTGCGTGCGTGCGTGCGTGTGATTTTTGTTTGGTTTGGTTTAGCGTCTTTTCACAATCTAGTGTTTTTAGACGGATCTTGAAATCATCCTGAATGACATAAGTATTTTATCACAAATAGGAATACCCCGTCATTTCATATCCCCCATCAACGTAACACCCTGTTTGACGGAAATAAACATCAATAAAGAATACCCTTTTTTTTAATTTTCAAAACGTGCAAACTACAGAGCTGTTCCTATAGGGACTCCGAAGAAGAGATTTAGCTGCAGTGACAAGAAGTGATTGATCATCAATAATGACTTTGAGATCGTCATCTTAGTATTGCTTTTGACTGCCAGAGAATTGGGCAAATATTGCTTTGTGGCCAGACAATAGAATAGAATATAGAACGTTAACATTCTCTCTCCACAGGGACACCTAATGTCGTTTTTATATGTTTGCATTTAAACGCATTGAGTTTAGTCAGTAACATAAAGAACTAACTTCTCGTGGCTCATTATCAATAACTTTTTTGCAATAAGGCGTCTTTACTGTCAAAAGTTGTGAATTTGTGGCTGGCCTTTTTATAGACTGCCTCAAGAAGATGATATCCCTCTTTTACAGATAATGGAATCTTTACAGTTGTGCGGCCATTTGCATTCCTTGCCCCTTTCCTTGCCATTCATTCTATCTGCCCAATCATTTGCTTGGACACCACAATGAGAAGGGACCCAACAACAAAAAGTTACATCAGAACCTTTTTGCATTAGAAAATTAAACAATATGTCTTATTTCAGTTATAATGTCAGCTCTTTCCTTTAGCTTTGTTGAAGTTAGCGACAGTAAAACAGATCTCGAATCAACACACAAAAGAATTCGTAATATAATCATGGGAAGATTTGCAATATACCTTAAGGCCATGAGAATAGCTACCAGCTCTGCAGAGAAAATGGAATGGCCATTTCCAACATGATAAGCTTGTTCTTTCTTTAAGCCAGGAATAACAAATCCAGCACCAGCATGCATTTCCATCATTAATCACTGAACCGTCATTATATACCTCCAAATGGTTCGGATATAGAGCTTCAACATGCGATCGAAAAGAGAATGCTGCATAGTGAGGGCTATTTTCTTTTTTCAAAATACCATAGTCAACATCAAAATTTACTTTCATTAATTCCCATAAAGGAATGGGAGAGAATGGCGGGCACCTACATATATCTTTATCGTTTAATCCTGATTTACTTTTAATGTCTGAAGTTTAACTTTAAGTGGCAATTGTTTTCAGTGATTTTATTTCTCCTGCCCTTTTTGGAAAGTGAATGTCGGATCTTAATGTTCTTTCTACTTCATTAAAATGGTCAACAGAGCTACTTCTTAGAACATATTTAGCAGTAGCTAGCCTGCGATAATCATCTAGAGGTATAACGCCTGCTTCTTTATATATAGCTAGAGTTGGAGCATGAACACGTATACCCAATGCTAATTTATACGCCTTTGAGTCCACACATTGCAATTTCTTCAGTAAATAATTTGGAGCCGTAAAATATATTTCCTAGGCATATGTGAGTTTTGACCTGTCTAGAGCTGTCGTGAGGTGAATCAAACTTGGAGTGTCTTGACCTCAATAGTGCCTACTAACATTTTTAGAATAGTTAAACATTTTCTAGTTTTTGTTAAAGTACTTTCTATATGAATTTTCCACGAAAGTTTTGCAGTGAAAAATACACCTAGGAATTTTACTATATCTTTAAACTGAAGTTCGCTTCCATCAATATGAAAGATCGGCAATTTTCTGGCAGAATTACCAGCACAGAAAAGCATCATGTGGTTTTATCAACAGAGAAAATTAGACCATTCTGGGTCATATAATGACTTATTTTGTCTAATGCACATTGGTACAGGGTTTGAATGTGCTTCAGTTTTCTAACAGGAGTACTGTTCTTTATATTAGCATCCGTCCACATACATATATCATCTGCGTACTGTACTACAACTGTATGTTTGGACAGTACTTGAGGCAGGGCATGTATCAGTAAATTGAAAAGAAATGGAGCAATAAGTGAGCCCTGAGGAATTCCCATATGCAGATTTCTTGAAGTGGAATACGAGTGATCCACTTTTGTTTGTATTGACCTATTACATAGAAAATCTTTAAGAAACTAATACATACGCAACGGAATTCCATTAGTTTTAAGTTTCAGCAGAAGTTGTGAATGCCATACTTGATCGTACGCTCGTTTTATATCAAAGAAAAGTAGCAAAAACATTTTGTCGGCGAGCGAATTGTCGTTTGATATTTGTTGAAAGTTTTAGTAAGTGATCAATTGTAGAATTGCCAGAGCGAAACCCTGCCTGATTGTTTGGAATTATATTATTCTTATCACAGTAATGAACTAGTCTTACAGTTATGATTTTTTCCTTCAGTTTACCAGTATGAGAAGTGAGAGCAATTGGCCTATATGCGGATCTGTTCTGGTTTTCCGTTTTCATGTACTGGAACAGCTATTGACTGTTTCCATAAATCTGGGTATAACTGCATCATTCCAACAATTCGAAAACAGTTAAAATAGATAATGAATCCATCTCTCCGGCAAGTGTTTCAACATTTCATTTGAAACTTCATTGAGGCTGACAGACTTTCTTTTAGTACTCAATAACGAAATAGTTTCCTGAACGTCAGCGAGTGTAATGGGGACATTGATGTAGAGACTATTATCAGGATCTGAATCACTATACTCGTATTTTGTTTCCTGTTCTTCCCTATACAGTTTGCATTTGGGTGAGAGACTTTCTACCCTGCTGTTAAAGAGAACAAATCTGCAATTTCTCAGCTTTTTGAGCAGCAGTCGGGAGTCTGTTGTTATCAATTGATATACGACATTTTGAGAATTTGTCACCATGTTTCATACTACGTATTTTCTTCCTTACCTTTTGGAGATCTTTTGATGAGGTGATTTCTTTTGAACTGTAAACTGACCAATATAATCGTTTAGCACGGGCTGTTTTTCTGTTAAAAGCTGACTTTGCTTCTTTCATTTATCTGTGTTTTGAAGGAGATTTAGTTATCAGATATATTTTGTATTTCAGTTTCTTTTCTTTTTTTCGCCTGTGCACATTCATCAGTCCACCAGCTGTTTCCTGTATATTTTTGCGAGATATGAGATGAACATTTAGGAATGGAATTGTCTGCAGCAAATAATACTACTATTTGACAAAGTGATCATATGCACAACTTATATTTTCATTTGGAGGGATCATATTAGATGAGTTAAGAATAGTTTCAAATTTATTCCAATCTGCTCGGTTGTAGTTATAGTTGCGGATTTTATCGTCTGAAGGAACAACATGGTCTAGCTTTTCATTAATGTTATTTTGATTGGAAAATGGTCACTACCTAAAGGATCCAAATCACATTCCCAAACACAGTCTGCAGCTAGTTGAGGAGATGTGAGAGATGTGTGTCTATTGCTGATGGTTTGTGATCTTCTCTGTCAGGTATTCTGGTTATACTACCATCATTTAGCAGATACATATTCGAATCTACAACATTTTCAACAAAACGGTGACTTGTGATCTTTTTACCATCTTTCTCCCACAGTGGTGAATGAGCATTAAAATCCCGCCTATGACCGCTTTTCCATTGTTTGGAAGAGAACGCAACCATTCCGTACTTTCTTCATTTGGTTACTTTGGGGGGGTATACAGAAACCATATTAATGATAAGATTT
Source organism: Conus betulinus (assembly GCA_016801955.1). NCBI lineage: Eukaryota > Metazoa > Mollusca > Gastropoda > Neogastropoda > Conidae > Conus > Conus betulinus. Next base: position 24,762 of record JADBJO010009748.1, read on the forward strand.
CGATTAAATTTAACAGTAGCGGCACAAGAATTCAAGAATGGAATATTTTGAGGGGCTAACGATGTCAGCGGGATCAAAATCAAGATCTTGGTGAATGAAAATGACTGTGTTGATTTTACCTGTTTGATCTTGTTGGAAGATGGGAGGGTAGTTATAATTAGATAGGTGTGGTGGTCTACTTTTGACTGTAATTAACAACTGCAGTAATACAAACTTTAAAATTATTTGAAGCAATATGTTGTACAAGTTGATCAATGTTTCTTAAATGGAGCGACAGTTCCATTGTAAAAGGTCAATGTTTCAAGAAGCTGCCATTTTAACTAGATTTGTTTGTTATGAAGATTGAGTAATGATGTAATAATGCACTTAAGGATATTGTTTCGTCAAGCAGCTGCTCCTCTGGGACGCATTGTTTAACTTCCTGTTCTTCTGGGCCACTATGTTCAACTTTCTCCTCCTCTTGACCGCACTGTTCATCTTTCTGTTCCTCTAGTCCGCACTGATCATTTTCCTGCTCCTCTAGTCCGCACTGTTCATCATTTTGCTCCTCTAGTCCGCATTGTTCACCTTTCAGCTCCTCTAGACCTCTTTGATCATCTTTCTCCTCCTCTAGTCCACTCTGATCATCTTTCTCCTCCTCTAGTCCACTCTGATCATCTTTCTGCTCCTCTAGTCCACACTGATCATCTTTCTGCTGCTCAAGTCCGCACTGTTCATCTTTCTGCTTCTCTGGACTGAACTGTTCATCTTTCTGCTCTTCTGGGCTGCACAGTTCATCCTTTTGCTCCTCTGGGCCGCAATGTTCATATTTCTGCTCCTCTTGGCCGCACTGTTCATCTTTCTGCTCCTCTGGGCCGCACTGTTCATCTTTCTGCTTCACTGATCCACACTGTTCATCCTTTTGCTCCTCTGGGCTGCACTGTTCATCTTTGCTTCTCTGGGCCGCATTGTTCATCTTTCTGCTTCACTGATCCGCACTGTTCATCGTTTTGCTCCTCTGGGCCGCATTGTTTATCATTCTGCTTCTCTGGGCCGCATTGTCCATCGTTCTGCTCCTTTGGGCCGCACTGTTCATCTTCCTGCTCCTCTGGGATTGGTCGTTTGTTTTCAAAGACCACATTTCCTGACATTTCGGGGTCCCCTTGGTTGTGGCGTCGCACCGTAATAAGCGAGGACAAGCGCGATGATGATGAAGTGGAATGAATAATTCTAGCTGTTCAAGACAGCTTGCCTCCTCACTTGATGGGAGAGGGGAAGGTGATGTTGCCATGGAAGAAAAGAGAAATGGTATGAAGGTCATGAAGAGCTTGTGAAGAATCTTCATGCCGCCGAAGTGCTGTGACAGAAGGGAACACTACAGATGACAGAAATGTTCGAAAAGACTAAGGGCAATTCCGATTTGACTTTACCACATCAGCATAGGATTTTATTTAGGTTTAGATGTTGATGTTGAAATAGATACACTAGAAGATGCATTATTACTAGAAGATGCATATCTGTCATCACATTTGTCTTGGCAGCAGCTACAGCAAACGAATAATGCATGTACTGCTGGCTCCTCAACAACATGCCGCTGTCTTGGTCACACGTTTTGCTTCACAGCGTCGATATGCAGCCGAGTGTAGACCTTTACAGTTTACACAGTGAGGGGTCTCTGCTGTACATTGACCTCTGTTGTGAGAACTGTCCCCACATCAGCTGCACCTACCATATCGAGCTCTGCATTGCTTCCTGCTGTGGTCAAAACGTTGACAAAACGTACACTGTCTGACTGGCGGACAGTAGGAATGAACAATGAATGACTGTCCATTTACCTGAACTTTCTCAGGTAGACGGGCAAGACTAAAAATTAGGTTGTTCAGAGCACAATGACAATTCTTGGTTTCAATTGTTTCCACTTTGACAACACATGAACACTTTTCCAATTGGTTTTCGCTGATTCTGCCAAACACAACACAGACAGTTTGAACTGAGGGCACACGGCAGCTGATAGAAATACCACAAAGATTGGTGATGGACAGAAGACGTTCTTGCTGACATTTCGACTTACAGTCCACAAAGTAGTCACCAGAATGGAGTCCACGAACACAGTTAACTTCTCTAACTGATTCAATGAAGGCTTGCTTAAAATCTCGCCATATATAATGGAGTTTGAAGATACCTGACCCATGAACTTTCAGAATGATTGGGAAAGGTGAAGGTGCATCACAGGAAAAGAGATGTTTTCAGGGTATTTGACGTGAACTTGTTTGTTTGGAGATTTCACGATGACATCACCTTTGTCTGTAGAAATTATTGTTGATTGATTGTCTGTGTTGAAAGGGAGAGCCATAAAAAAAAGAAAACGATAGAACAGCGGCACAGAACATCACCATGACAAGATCAATATACGTCGCGGGGCAACTGACATACAATTAAGACGTCATTTCTTGTCGATACACGCAGATAAAACAAAATAGACGTCACAAAAAAGAAGCAGGACTGAAACTCCAGCAGGCAGTCTCAGTAGGTCCCACGCGGCCACAAACCACGCAAGACCCACCCGCAACACAGCAGTCAGCAGAGGACGCGGAACGGCGCCGCCACCCCAACGGCAGAAAGGGATGAGGCCGATTCCGCTTCCATCAGCCGGACGGACGGTGTTGCCAAGGCAACAAAACCCAGTCCAGCCTCTCGGTGAGAAAAACGCCGACGACCCAATACAATCTAGGGCGACGCAGCAACGATGGCGCACAGACC
>JADBJO010009748.1:30000-48634 GCA_016801955.1 Conus betulinus
AAGTTTTTATATGCTCTGCAGTCCACACTTTGTAACTTATTAAGTAGATGCTGTGGAGCACTAAAGGAAACTTCTTGAGCATAAATCAGTCTAGAGCGCACAAGAGCTGAAGATAGGAGTGTTAAACTCTCTTTATCTTGTCCCCATTTTGTTTGCTTATGGTCTTTAGAAAATTTAAACTTTTTTCTTGCTTTATTCAAATATATTCAATATGTTAGTTCCATGAGAGTTTTGATGTTAAATATACTCCTAGGAATTTAACAGATTTGACGTATTGTAAGTCTGACCCATTCATGGTAAATTGTGGAAGTTTCTCTGGGTCATATCCAGAGTTAAAAAGCATTAAATTTTGTTTTTGTTTTGTTTTTTTTTTTCTGCCGAGAGTGTCAATCCATTTTCATGTAAGAAGCTACTGGTTTTGTTTAATTCATGTTGATATTTGATCTTTATGTAATTTAATGATCTTAATGTAGTTTTTCTTTTCATAGTGACTTTCATCCACAGACATAAGTCGTCAGCAAACTGAACTAAAACTATGTCTTTGGATAAGTCTTTTGTTTTATCTGCAATAACAATATTAAATAAAATTGGAGATAATACTGATCCTTGTGGAAGACCCATTTCCAGTGTTCTAGTGTTGGAATATGCATGCTCTAATCTTGTTTGAATAATTCTGCTTTGAAGGAAAACTTTGACATTGTTATACATGGTTCCATTTATTCCAATAGTTTTAAGTTTATACAAAAGTCGTTCATGCCATACTTGTTCGTACGCTTTCCTTATGTCAAAGAACGTTGCCAAGATGGTTTTTTTTTTTTCGTCTTGCGAACTGTTGTTTAGCATGTGTTGTGAGTTTTACTAGATGTTCTGTTGCTGATCTGCCTTTCTGAAAACCTGCTTGATTTATAGGGATAATTTGATGTTTGTTACAAAAATAAAGTAATCTGTTTAGGACAATTCTTTCTCCATTAGTTTACATGCGTGCGACGTCAGGGCAATTGGGTGGTAGCTGTTTATGTTACCTCGAGGTTTTCCTTGTTTATGTATAGGAACTATAATAGAACGCCTCCATAATGAGGGCAAATTGCCGTCTTCCCAACATTTTTGAACGAATACTGAGATAAAGCGTTTTACATGAGGTGGGACATGATGTAACATTTCATTATAGATACCTTCTAAACCTACTGATTTTTTTTTTTTTTTGTGCCCAGATTAGCAAGACATTCTTCTACTTCTTGAATTGTTATGGGAGCATTCAGATAGTGGCTTATTACAGGGTCTGGATCGTTGTGGATGAGTTTTCCTTCTTATTGCACTCTGTGCAGTCTATTTTCTGTTGATAAACTATCTTTGCTGCCATTTTTGGCAAATATGTCAACAAAAGCTTCGGCCTTTTCTAGATTAGAAGGGAAATCAGAGTTTGGGAGCTTGGCAGGACATTTTGGCAAGTTTACTCCATATTTCAGTGTTCTTAACTTTTCACACACTTTTTGGACATATTTATGATTTGATATTTCATTCTTACAAACATTAGACCAATATTGCTGTTTTGCTTGTGCTGTGATGTGATTAAAATGATTTTTTTTGCTCTTTTTTTTCTCAAGAAGCTTTTTAGCACGCTCTTCTCCTTTGCTTCGTAAATATTTCTCTCAGTGATTTTTTTTTTTCTCCGTTCCCCCTTTTCACATGTCTCATTCTACCAGGCATTACGTGCATGCTTTTTCTTTAACTTGATTTGACAGGTTTTATCATAGGTATTGATTGATTCACAGCAGACAGCATAGCATTCTGGAATAGATCGTATAGGTCATCAATAGATTGAGTATCAAGTTCGTTTGTATCGACGTAGAATGTGTTTTAGTAATTCTGTGAATTTACCCCAGTTAGCTAATTTATAATTATATTTTGGCACTTTTTTCCGTTGTTAGATCTGTTGGTTCAGGGCTTGAAGTTTCAAAGGTAGTAATGACAGCAATATGATCACTATTGAGTGTGTCATCCAGGGTTTGCAAAACACAAAGTGGCGCTAGATCTGGAGATACTAAAGTTAGATCTATTGCACTTGGCTATGCTTAGGGTTGTCAGGAATTCGTGTTATTCTCCCGTCATTCAAAAGGTATAAGGACGAGTCGACTAGATTTTCTATAAAATGGTTACTAGTAATCGACTGACATTCTTTTCCCAAAACGGGGAATGAGCATTTAAATTTCCAGCTATAAGATATCTGTTGTTTTTATCTGGTCTTGTATGCAATGATCGTAACCATTCAGAATTAAACTCGTTAGGACCCCATGGTAGATAGACTGACACCACAAACAGTTAATACGATGTTAGTATTTACCTGAACCCTGACTGCGCACGAATAGGAATCGGGTGTGTCAGGTGGAACGGAACTTGCGCAGGGGGTGTAGTTTTCTCCTTCCTTAATGTAAATGGCTATGTTGATTTTTCCCATCTGTGTTCCCCTGTTGAACAATTGGGGGGAAAAAATAGCCAGCAAGTTTAGGTAATTTGTTTCTATGTGTGTTTAAGGATTGTAAGGCCAATACATTGTAGTTTTCTTCTGCAAGCTTTTGTGCTAATTGGTGAAGGGAGGTTATAATAGATCGACAGTCCCACTTAAATACCTTTAAAGGAACCGTGTTTTTAACATTCGAAATTTTCACGTATCAACAGAACTTATTTTGTGTTTGTGTGTGTGTGTGTGTGTGTGTGTGTGTATGTCTTTTTGTACTCCAAGTTCTTATAGAACAGAGAGTACTTCAGAATGGGAACGAAGAAATGCTGTCTGTGTGTCTGTCTGTGTGTCTGTGGTCAAAATGTGTTTTCACTCGCTCCAGACAAAAGTACCGGGCCGATCTTTCTGAAAATGTGTAGGTATGTTAATTATTGGCCCTGAATGATGCCTGACGTTTTAGCTTACCGCTATAGCCTTTACTAACGGCTGTAACGGCCCATAACGGTTTTTAATTTTTTATGGAATATCTCAGAAAGTACTCGGCCGATCTTTGTAAAAACGCACAGGTATTTTCATTATGGGTCACGGATGATGCCCGATGTTTTAATTTACCTCGTTATAGCCGTTACTAACGGCTTTAACGGCCTGTAACGGTTTTTCTTCTGTATGGCATATCTCATAAATTACTTGGCCGATCTTTCTGAAAATTTGTGGGTATGTTCATTATGGGTCACGAATAATGCCCGATGTTTTAGTCTACCGTTATAACCGTTACTAACGGCTGTAATGGCCTGAAACGTTTTTTTTTTCTTCTTTATGGAATATATCAGAAAGTACTTGGCTGACCTTTATGAAAATTAGCAGGTATGTTCATTATGGGTCACAGATGATGCCCGATGTTTTAATTTACCCCGTTATAGCCGTTACTAACGGCTGTAATGGCCTGTAATGGTTTTCTTCTTTATGGAACATCTCGGAAAGTACTTGCCGATCTTTCTGTAAATTTGTACGTATGTTCATTAATGGTCACGGATGATGCCCGATGTTTTAATTTACCCCGATATCGCCGTCACTAACGGCTGTAACGGATTGTAACAGTTCTTATTCTTAATGGAATATCTCAAAAAGTACGTGGCCGATCTTTCCGAAAATTTGTAGGTATGTTCATTATGGGTCATGGATGATGCCCGGTGATTTAGTTTACCGTTATAGTCGTTACTTACGACTGTAACGGCCTGTAATGGATTTTTTTCTTTATGACATTTCTCTGAAAATACTTGGCCGATCTTTGTGAAAAAACTAGCAGGTATGTTCACTATGGGTCACGGATTATGCCTGATGTTTTAGTTTGCCCCGTTATAGCCGTTACTAACGGCTGTAAAGGCCTGTACCGGTTTTTCTTTTTTATGGAATATCTCAGAAAGTACTTCGCTGAGCTTTATGAAAATTAGCAAGTATATTCATTATGGGTCACAGATTATGTCCGATGTTTTAGTTTACCCAGTTATAGCCGTTTCTAACGGCTGTAATGGCCTGTAACAGTTTTTCTTCTTATGGAATATCTGAGAAAGTACTTGGCCGATCTTTCTGTAAATGTGTATGTATGTTCATTTATGGTGACGGATGATGCCCGATGTTTTAGTTTACCCCGTTATAGCCGTTACTAACGGCTGTAATAGCTTGTAACGGGTTTTTCTTCTTTATGAAGATCTCAGAAAGTACGTGGCCGATCTTCTGAAAATGTATAGGTATGTTCATCATGGGTCACGAATAATGTCCAATGTTTTAGTATAGCGTTATAGCCGTTACTAACGGCTGTAACGGCCTGTAACGGTTTTTCTTCTTTATGACATATCTCAGAAAATACCTGGCCAATCTTTGTGAAAATTAGCAGGTATGTTCATTACGGGTCACGGATGATGCCCGATGTTTATCTTGCCCCGTTATAGCGGTTACTAATAGCTGTAATGGCCTGTAACCGTTTTTTTTTCTTTATGGAATATCTTAGAAAGTATGTGGCCGATCTTTGTAAAAATTAGCAGGTATCTTCACTGTGGGTCACAAATAATGTCCGATGTTTTAGTTTACCGTTGTAGCTGTTACTAACGGCTGTAACGACCTGTAACGTTTTTTCTTCTGATGGAATATCTCGGAAAGTACTTGCCCGATCTTGTGAAAATTAGCAGGTATGTTCATTATGTGTCACAGATGGTTTAGTTTACCCCATTATAGCCGTTACTAAAGGCTGTAACGGCCTGTAACGTTCTTTCTTCTTTATGGAATATCTCAGAAAGTACTTGACCGATCTTTGTGAAAATTAGCAAGATGTTCATTATGGGTCACAGAGATGCTCGGTGTTTTAGTTTACCCCGTTATAATCGTTACTAACGGCTGTAACGGCCGGTAACGGTTATTATTCTTCATGGAATATATCGGTAAGTACTTGGCCGATCTTTGTGAAAATTAGCAGATATGTTCACTGTGGGACACGGATGATGCCCGATGTTTTAGTTTAACGTTATAGCCGTTACGAACGGCTGTAATGGCCTGTGACGGTTTTTCTTCTTTAAGGAATATCTCAGGAAGTTCTTGGCCGATCTTTGTCAAAATTAGCAGATATGTTCACTATGGCTTACGGATGATGTCCGATGTTTTAGTTTACCGTTATAGCCGTTACTAACGGCTATATCGGCTCATAATGGTTTTACTTCCTTATCGAACATCTCAGAAAGTACATGGTCGAACTTTCTGAAAATATGTAGGTATGTCCATTATGGGCGATGGATGATGCCAGACGTTTTAATTTACCGTTGTAGCCATTTCTGACGGCTGTTACAGCCCATTATATTTTTTTTTGTGGGAATGTTTCAGAAAGTACTCGGTCGAACTTACTAAAAATTCGTAGGTATGTCCATTATGGGCGACGGATGATGCCCGACGTTTTAATTTACCGTGATGGCCGTTACTAATGGCTACAACGATCCATAACGTTTTGTTTGTTTGTTTGTTTGTTTGTTTTTTAATGGAATATCTCAGAAAGTAAATGGCCATTCGTTCTGAAAATTTGTAGGTATGTTCATTACACAGAGATGCCTGATGTTTAACTTTACCGTTATAGCCGTTACTAATGGCCCGTAATGGTTTTCTTCTTGATGGAAAATCTCAGAAATCTTGGTCGATGTTTCTGAAAGTTTGTAAGTATGTTCATCATAGATCACAGATGATGGCCGTTGTTTATCAGAATGGCCATTACTAACGGTTACACCAGCCCAAGACGGTTTTTACTCTTTATGGAATATATTATGCGTATTCAGGATAAACTGGGAGTACGTTGATATGCTTTGCATCTTGTTCTTTCTCAATCTCTCAACTTTATGTCTTAATCTCACTTTTTTTCTTGTAAATAGCAGAAACACTAACGTCATAGCTATGACAAACTCTGTCCAAATGCGTCAATACTTATGACGTTCTTACCTTGTCAATAAACAAGCCCCAGAAGAAGGCCGCATGGCCGAACATTGGCAAAATATTATGACAATAAGTGCGTTATATATCGTTGAAAGGCTCAATATCATTAATACACATGCACAGATGTGCATGCTGCTGTATCCACAGACGTATGCATCCTTATTTATACGGACATACATTCGGCAGTATATGTAATCTCTTTGGGACCAATAATCACGCATCTCTCTCTCTCTCTCTCTCTCTCTCTCTCTCTCTCTCTCTCTCTCTCTCTCTGGTACTGTGCCATATTTACATTCCTTTGTTTCATCTTTCTTCTTCTCTTCTTTCTTTTCTTGCTCTCTCCTTCTTCTGATTTCTTACAACATCCGTTAAATGTGCAATGAAAAAGGGACATTTGATCGGTTTGTTAATTTGTGTATCCGCCTCAGAGGCTAACAAAATATTTCGATAAACTCCAGTGGGTGAGATCATCAATGGTTGGGGTTAAACACCCTGAGCCTTTGAGTTACCAAAACTTTGAAGAAAAGGAAAATTGCACGAAAAAGACCAGTGCCATGTTAACAGCCACAGCCATGTGCCACGTCTGCTGCTGGAATGTTCCATGCATCCCCATGACATGCAGTTTATGTTCCCATCGAATCAGCAGCATGAAGTGTATGTGAATAGAGTTACACGATTGTGCATTCGCATGTTTGGGTAGTAGACTGGCACCTTCAATGCCTCCTTGGGAGCACCTAAATGCTTCTTTTGATTATAAATACACTATGTTAAAGAAAAGTGATAATGTAAATATCTTAACAACTGAAGTTCGGGAACATTTAGAAAACAGCTATCCAAATCATTTAAAAGTGTTTACAGATGGGTCGGTAATGGAATCCTCTGAGAGTGGTTCTGGTTTATAATACCAACTTTAAATGTCAGGAAGTCATATCATTTAGGAAAGGGGTTTTCAATTTATACCTCAGAATTATATAGGCAATACTGAAGGCTTTGATGTACATATATGATACACCAATTGCTTTATATAAAATCTTACTGTGTATTGATTCCAGATCTGTTTTACAATCACTAGAGCGTTGGGACTGCCAAGCTAGAAAAGAATTGCTTTTTGAAATAAAGCATGTATTGCATTTGTTTCATAACTCTAGGTATAAGAATTGATTTTTGTTGGGTCCCATCTCACTGTGGTATAAAGTGGAATGAAATAGCAGACAGTCTTGCAAAAGAAGGAGCAAATAGAAATGCTGAAAATTTCACAAAAATTCCTTTAGATTTGTCCTCTTGTGAATTAATCCAAATTATGGAAAAGTACACACATAAGCAGAATTTTAATAAAGAAGTGGCTACTTTACCATCGTGCCCTAGGCACATTGTTAGATTAATTCATAAATTAAGGCTGCATACCTGGAACAATAAATATTCTCATGGTATTACTTGTGTCTGCTGAGAAAACAGTTCCGTACGTCATCTTTTGTTTGAATGCTCATGTTGACCTCGCTCTATCAGGAGGAAGGTATTGAGATGAATAACTTTGATGATGTCAATACTGTCGTATATGGCTCATGTGTTGCTGAAATTGCCATGATTATTTCGCAGTCACAGGTTGCAAAATTTTTATAACGATCGCAACTTTGTGTACCGTTAGGGTATTTCACTTATGTAAATATGTATATATCAGGTGTGGGTTTGAAAGAACTAGATAAGTTGAGTGAGTATGAAAGGATTTTTTTTTTAACCAAGCGTCTAATATCGTCTGGCGATGAAAAGACATTATTCAAACCTCTGAACAGAACTGAAGTGGCAAGATAAGACATGCATTCAAACCTTTACCTGATATTACCATTTTGATCATCGGGCCTTTGAAATGTATATTAGTAACCAATAAAGGGAAGCCGATATAAAACTCCTTCCCCAGACCAAGCATATTGCTTCATTGTATGGATGCACATGTTAATATGTGTCTCTCATTGAGGTATGGTAATCCATGAGAATGTGCACGTGCCTGTAAACGCTTGTGGTTTAACAAGCTTTAGGTATTTTCATGCAGGAATTGTAGCTTTTGGATGGTAAATCAGTTGCCTTGTTATAAACTAGAAAGTTTTCTTGACCATAAAATTCGTTCGTAGCTTGATCTATTGGCTGTTCAGTATGGTGGCTGGTTGGATGTCCTGTCTTTAGGTTGTTTTGTTGTCATAGTTGCTTAGTCATTGTCTTGATGGATGGCTCAGATGAAGACCTGACAATGTACTGGTTTATTGAGTTGTGATCACGCCATTTCCGCTACACTGTCAGCAGCTACACACTATGCAACTGGAAATGAATCACGAACTCCTTTCGTTGTGATGACATCCTCATCATCTGGCTACATGACAATGACAGCAAACCTGTGTCATGAATGCCCTGACGCCGTTTGGGGTTGTATCTGTGTACCCAGTGGACATGTAAGCATGGTCAGTTACAAAGAATCAACACCAGCTCTCTCAGACGTCGCGTTATTTCGACATTTCGCGACGTGCGATCAGCCTATCAGCCATACTAGCGTAGAAGTGAGCAGAGTGGTGTGGGAGAGAGTTGTGGACCCTGCGTCAGATGTTGCCCACGTCATCAATGCAACAAAGCTCAGTGTAAAAGTTTCTAGAACATCATGCATGGTTGCTTTCTGCTTTAAACTCTTCTTTTCGTTCTTCCCTAGAAATAAAGTACCCAACAAAATGCCAAATGGCTTATGGAACTGTTCAGTTACCTATTTTTTCCCGTTTTCGTCACCACGTGAATTGTAATTTGAAGACAGAGTGTGAAGATGGACGTGATGAAGCAGAACACTGTCCCTTCAGCAGTCCTGAGTGTCAGGGGATGGTGGCTCTGTGTGGACGTTGTTACAAATTCATCAGTGATGTACCTGTCTCTGACAGTGACAGAATAGATATAGTCAGTGAATACTGTCAGAGTTTAAAGAGCATAGCTAGCCTGCCTAAATGTATTTATGACTGGGTTCGTGTGGTTGTAAACATGACTGCGGTGCATCACGGGAGATTTAATGAGCACAATGTCGGGGTGATTTCAGGTGATTTATCGCTGCCTGCTATGTATCGACACGCAGCTATTCAGGGCAGGCTAGTGCTTCATCATACATTTTCTGTCAGAAGACCAGAATATCTTGATGGGAAAACGTGCTGTTTTTCTGTTTCTTGTTTTCACCATTATTCTATGTACTGTATGTCGCAGTATCGCTACTACAAATATTCAAAACATGTAGTTTGTGAGTTCAATTCAAACAACACTGAAGAGCAAGAACTTTGTGTTCAAACAATTACCATCAACATGACTCATAGGTTCCTGTCTTGGTATAAGGTGTCCATGACAGTTTGCCCAGATGGCCAGGAGACATACACATTCCTCATGTGTGGTTTTAATCAGTTAATAGCTTGTGGCCAAAGGCACACTTCTTGCTATCTTTCTGATGACTCACCGTACGTCAACAGACTGCATTCATCAACACGCCATCCCATATTAATTCCCACGTTTACATCGGTAATGGCGTGACGATGATATCATACTCTCTGGTATGTAACCTTGTCAGTGATTGTCAGGATAACAGTGATGAATCGGTCTGTCAACATTCTGCTTGTGTTCACACCTTTACTTGCAGTAATGGCCAATGTCTTTCTTATGACAAGGTGTGTGACCAAATACCCCAATGCTGGGATGGTTCAGAGGAAAGTGGCTGTAACTCATACAGAGCTATCTGGGTAAAGTTCCCATGTGTACCTTCCCCTGCACTGATGAACTTTGATGGGCATCAGGCGATTTAAATCAACTCCAATGTATTTTAATGAGTCATGTCCTGATAGTCATTTTCGTTGTCCTGGTGACTTTAATGACTGTCTGCCTGTCTACACACGATGCAATGGAATGCATGATTGTATTGACCAAAAGGACGAAGACAGATGTGGGGACATGACGTGTCCTGGATTCTTCAGGTGCAGAGCATCCACAACCTGTCTGCACACTGACCAGCTGTGTGATGGCTGGCCTCACTGCCAATGCGTGATGACGAAATAGTGTGTGACGCAAGTTGTCCAGTGGGCTGTCTGTGTCAAGGTCACACGTTCTTTTGTTCACAGCCTTTTCTGGTAGCACTTCATCCGCACATTCGCTGTCTGGATGCAACCAGTTCTGGGATGACTTTGTTTGACATGAGGCCCACTATCTATCTAATTCATCTTGTTCTGGCCCAGTGTTCCTTGACTCTTTTGCCTAGCGTCAAGTTGTCAAATCTGCTGCTCCTTGATCTCAGTCAGAACAAGCTGAAAAACGTGAACATGTCTTCCTTTGCTGGGTTAAACAAACTACGCAAATTGTCATTATCCAATAATCCCCTCATGTCTCTTTATTCTGACTCCTCATCGATTGTCCAGCAAAGTGTTCTCACAGTGGTGGACCTGTCATATATACTTCACTGACAGTGTTAGATACACAGGTCTTCTCTTCTTTTCCTTTCATACAGAAGCTGAACTTAAAGCTCACCACTCTCATACCATCGGTCCTAGCGGATTCGTGTTCATGCCACAGTTAACTGATCTGTACATGGATGGCAGCCCAGTGACAACTTACCCATCTGATATGTTGAAAGGTCTTTCCCAGTTGCAGTTTGTATCCACGCAGAACTATGAAATATGCTGCAGACAACTGCTCCCAAGTAACTTTCATTCCTCATCATGCCATTCCCCAAGAGACGAAATATCTTCATGTGATGATTTATTACAGTCATGGGCCTACCGTGTGTTTCTGTGGCTGATCACCTGTCTTTCATTGTCTGGCAATGTCTTCTGTTTTTGTGCACGTTTCGTTGTCAGGAGCATGGCGTCTTCAAGTGGATTCAGTGTGTTTGTCGTCAACCTCACGTTGGCTGACTTTCTAATGGGTGTTTATATTTCAATCATAGGAGCAGCTGATGAACAGTTCCGTGGCAGATATCTGTATTACAATGACATATGGAAAAGCAGTGTGACCTGTAAGGTGGCAGGTTTTCTGTCCTGTTGTCCAGTGAGGTGTCAGCTCTGATCATCTGGCTGATCACACTGGATCGTTTTCTTGTCCTTCTTCTTTCCATTCAGCACTTTCCGATTTGACAGAACGTCAGCAGCTGTGGCCTGTCTCCTGATCTGGGGAGTGGGCTGGTCACTAGCCTTGCTGCCTTTACTCCCCATGACGTCACACTGGGAGTTTTACAGCCAGACAGGCATCTGTATTCCCTTGCCTGTTACAAGGAAAGAGTTCAAGGGGAAATTTTATTCCTTTAGTGTGCTGATCATCTTTAACTTTATTCTTTTTATTCGTTTCTGTTGGCCAAGCCTCGATCTACTGGTCAATACAGAGAACTGCCTTAAAAATAAATACGACGAAAGTGTCACGAGACATGGCCATAGCACAGAGACTTATCTCTGTTGCAGTCTCAGATTTCATGTGCTGGTTTCCCATTGGACTGTGTGGCGTGTTGGTGTCAGTGGGTATTCCCATCCCGGGAGAGGTGAACGTGGCACTGACTATTTTTTATATTGCCTTTGAACTCTGCCATCAATCCCTTCATGTACACCTTCAATGCACTGGCAGAAAAACGGAGACGATCCAACGAAGCTAAACTTCTAAAATGGCTGAAACGCATTCTAATATTGCTGTCACATAGGAGATCCTTCACATCCTGTGTGAGCATTTACTACGCTATAAGGTGACTCATGCAATGGGCTATGGACAGATATAATACTGATCAGATGTGGTGTTCTGTACGATATAAACACTAAATCCTGTAGTCGTTATAAAACACTAATATGCCATTCAGTAATGTGCGTGTCTGTATAAATTTTAACCCATATATGCCTGAATTGTTTTTCTTTGGTTTTCATTTATTCAGGGGTGTACAATTTTGCAAGTATTGAGGTTTGAAGACTGGTTTTACATTTTTAATCGGTTTGTGTTTCAGACATATAAAACCCACCGTCCCACTATAGGGACGCTAGGCACGGGAGGGTACAGGTTTTTATGAACATACAAAGACACAGAACTCATTTGAAATCATAGTTCAGCCAAATGTATTCTTGAATTTTGCATCAAATCATGAAATAGCATTATCGACTTGGTGTTGACAGATTAATTGTACATAACTGAACACAAAAAGAACAAAAAAAGAGCATTTTCCTCATAGTGGAGTCACAGCAGATTGACGTAGTTCACTCATCGTGTCTTCGTAAGCATACTGTCATTGATCAGCCATCTGTGTGAAAGGCTGCAAAACATTGGGCATGAAGCTCACATTGCACTTGGTGCACTTGTCACTGCTGTGCTTGCCACAGGAAGCACACCTGACTCGCATCTGGACACGCTCCACAAGATGATCTCTGCCGTCAAAGCAAAGGGTCGGTGCAACTTGCTTGTCAAGCTGGGCAGGGCGACCAAGTTGACGTCCCACGCGATGCTGTTTCACTGATCTAGACAAATAGACAGTGGCAATGGCTCGTCGCACAGCAAGAAGATCCGGGGGGGGGGGGGGGGGGGTCTTCTCAGTGGGCGTGGCCCGGTATAAGTGCCAGGTTTGCTAAACGGCCAAGTCCAGGCAAAGTGAGAAAATGGACCACCACCATTTCTTCGATCGGATGGACGCGGGACTTGTCGATGTTCTGATCGATCCTATCAATCCCTCCCATGGTCTTGTTGTAGTGGTTGATGAGAGCTGGCTGATCAATGTTGACGTGCTGCCTGGCTTGCCTTGAAAACCTTCTTGTTTTCTGTGTAGGATTCACTCCCACCTTGTTGTAGACCACATTGACAACGTTGTTGTCATTCCAACGAACCACAATTATGGCATTGCTTGCGTCAGTGTAGTGGTCGAAGGTGCCCCTTGGAGTTTTATTCATCTCCTGCACTGATCGCAGTGGACAATCTTCAACCCGATTTGCACGAATGGTTCCTGTGCATGCAATGCCTTTGGAAGAGAGGTAGTCCACGAGTTTCAGTGACGTGAAGAGGTTGTCAGACGTGAGGTGGAAAGCATCTTGTCCTTGGATTTCAGATACAAGATCGATGACAACTGATCCTCCAGGCCGCAACAGCAGCTTGCCTTCCTTCGCCCCTTGGTAGGGCTCAAACTGGACGGCGTATCCCAAGGGGGTAGCAAGGACCCACATCTTGAATCCAAATCGGATGGGTTTGCCTCTTATAAATCGTTTTGAGCCATGCCGACCATAGTACGGGACCATGCTCTTATCAATGCTGAGATTCTGTTGTCTTAGAAAGTAACGAAGGCTTCTTTCATTCAGCATGGTCAGCAGTGGTCTGACTTTGGCTATCTTGTGTCATCAGCTTCAAGGTCGGTGTTGTCACTCACATGGAGGTATCTCATGATCTCCTCGAATCTGTCTCGGCTCATGGCTGAGGTGACAGCTGTATTATGAATGTTCATGTCATTGGACCAGTACATTCTGCGTCGGGAAAGTGTGCAGTAATCAGATACAATTAGGATGGCCAGAAAGGTGCGAACCTTTCTGAGTCAGCTTTGCGTTTATGTGAAGAGATTGCACCGTACTCCGCATTCCCCGGTCCAGAAACGTGTTCATCTGAATCCTGCAAAACACACACACACACACACACACACACACACACACACACACACACACACACACACACACACGTTTTAGATATTGAATTATAGTACTTTATCTTTCTTTCTTGATTCTCTCTCTCTCTCTCTCTCTCTCTCTCTCTCTCTCTCTCTCTCGGGAGGGAGGGAGGGAGGAAGGGAGGGGGGAGGGAATAGAGGGAGGTAGGTACGTGATAAAAATAACTATAAAAACTGACCATGTCGTTCTCTTGGGGAGTAGACTGAGTGCTGTCATCACCGGTGATCTGTCTTTCGTCAGCATAAATAACTGTTGCTGAAGCAGATGACTGAAGCTGCCGCCCATTCAGATTGTGAATTTCAGCATCTTCATCTCCACTGTCCTCGTCTGTCAATTTATCAGTAGGTGGGGGGTCAATGTAGATATTGGCAGTTTGGAAAACAGTGTCCGCTTCAAGGATATCCAGTATTTCATTCACGTTGTATCGTCTGCAAAACAGAGATCGTTTTGATAAAGTAAGCATCCAGGAAGTCGAGCATGCACATAGTTAGGTTAGTTTGACTGTTGGTTGGTTTGGTGCTTTATGTCTCAGCCACTTTCGCAGATCAGAGACAGCTGGTCACATTGTGTCCTGACACCAGCGAACCAGTTTCAGTAATGCCGGGATTCAAACCCTTGACCTTTGGAATAAGAGTCGAACCCTCTACTGACTGAGCTATCCAGCTCTTTGATTAGTTTGACTTTATTTCATCTTAAGAGATAAGCTGAAATAAAAAAAAAAAAGAAACACATGAAGTGTCATTTTTTTTGTTTGTTTCTCCGTGCCTGTTGATCAGTCCTGTAACTAATAACATTGACGTAACGAGAAAAAAAAAACATCAAAATTATAACATATCATGAAACAAAATAACAATGTAACACAAATATGTCAGCACTGTTACAATTTAGACTGATTTGAAACACAAAAAACTGTCACTAGCATGAAATGAAAAACCTGTACCCCCACCTGTGCCTAGCGTCCCTATAGTGGAACGCCTATAAAACGCAACAAATTTTACCTATTATAAACAATAAGCTTATATCATCGGACATGGTTTTAGTTTAAATCCTATGTATCACATTTACTTCAATAATCATTAAAAATGTGTTTGACAAAAGAGATATTGACTTACCTTCTGCGTTGATCCATCTTGACTGTTTTCAACCATGTGGTTCATCACAAATGGCCGACAACCGAAATACATTCCAAGGGAGATAGCGCTTGTGTATATTAGATTATAGAAGGTGCTTCCCTGTAACTAAAAATCACTATTTAGTTGCCTTACCTTTAACATTAAGTCAATAAAGGGCAAATAACTATAGCGTCCCACTATAGGGACGCTAGGCATAAATGGGTTTTAATCAGTTCAGTCCTGTAGTCATCAATGGTCATCTTTATCACTGTGATCAGATGTCATTAAATGGTGTGTGTGGGAAGATGAAACAATGAGTTTCAGTTTCAGTTTCATCATGGAGGCGTCACTGCGTGCGGACCAGTCCATATACGCTGAGTCACATCTGCATTGTTTTTTGAGACCACACTACGATATGATTTAAAGCTGATGGATACATCAGTTAACAACTGAGATGAGGGAATTGAAGAAGAGGGTCTCGTGGCTACGACTTAGCAGATGTCTGACCTGCGCATCAACCCAATGCTCTGGTCAGACAATGAGTGCTTACCTAGCAACATTTTTTGTATATTTTGTATGTAGTGAATGTACACATGTGTGTCTATGGATGTGTGGGCATGGGCCCATTGTGTGCGTATGCGCATGTGTGTGTGTGTGTGTGTGTGTGTGTGTGTGTGTGTGTGTGTGTGTGTGTGCGCGCGCGCGCGTGCGTGTGTGTGTGCGTGTGTGTGTGTGTGTGTGTGTGTGTGTGTGTGTGTGTGTGTGTGTGTGTGTGTGTGTGTGTGTGTGTGTGTGTGTGTGTGTGTGTGTGTGTGTGTGTGTGTGTGTGTGTGTGTGTGTGTGTGTGGTGAGCATGCCTGTGTGCACAATTGTGTTAGTATAAGCGTGCGCGCGCGCGCGCGTGTGTGTGTATGTGTGTGTGTGTGTGTGTGTGTGTGTGTGTGTGTGTGTGTGTGTGTGTGTGTGTGTGTGTGCGTGCGCGCGCGCGCGCGCGCGCGCGCGCGTGTGTGTGTGTGTGTGTGTGTGTGTGTGTGTGTGCTTGCATGCATGTGTGTGTGTTTGCGCGCGCGTGTGTGTGTGCGTGTATGTGTGTGTGTGTGTGTGTGTGTGTGTGTGTGTGTGTGTGTGTGTGCAGAAATGCGTGCGCGCGCGCGCGCGCGCACGTGTGTGTGTGTGTGTGTGTGTGTGTGTGTGTGTGTGTGTGTGTGTGTGTGTGTAATGATTCCGTGCTTGCATGATCAGGAAATGACCTACGATCAAGAACATGAACAAGATCATTGTGGCAGCATATCAACAGATCGAATCTTTTCATTCATAAAAATCTCGTCATCATTTGCATGACGTCATCTTTCAAGTTTTGCGATCGACCGCTATCAAAATCTTAAAAAAAAAAGTACAGATTTGTAATATCTGCATTTCAGTTTTCGCTATTCAATTTTCGATTTAGAAACCTTTGATGATGGAATTCCTTCCACGTTTAAAAGAATCACAAGAATTTTTATATGATAAAAGCTTGCTGCCATGAACACCACTAAGAACAACAACAAACAGAACACCAAGACTGGACTCGAATCCTCATTCATTGCGAAAAAAAGGGGATTCTATACAGGAAAGTCAAAACACCAACCACCCAGCACAACCTAGTTATGGTTCCCAAGAAATTAAGACCAAGTGTGTTACGAGTAGCACATGACATACCTATGTCAGGACATCTCGGAGTAAAGCGAGCGAAAGAGCATTTGCTCAGTGATTTCTTGTGGCCGGGAGTTGAAGGTGATGTCAAAAGATATTGTGCGTCACGCGATGTTTGTCAAAGATGCTCTGGCAAGAACGCAGTGAGAAAGGCACCACTACAAAAGATGCCACTCATCGAGGTTCCGTTTCACCCCCATGAAGGTTCCGTTTCGATGTCATTGGACTCATCAATCCTATGACATCATTAGGGAAGATAAATACTGTCATAGATTACGCAGCACGTTGTGTAGAAGCAACAGCACTGAGAAATATCAACACAGAGACTGTCGCTGGAGCTCTGTGGGAAATCTGTACACGTGTGAAGATACCAGCGCAAATACTCACAGATAGAGGTAGCCAATTTCTATCCAGAACAATGTATAAGTGAACAGACTGCTGGATATCAAAGGCATTACAACAACACCGTACCATGCCCAGACCAACGGGTTAGTTGAAAGATGCAATGGTACACTGAAAACAATGTTGAAGAAACTTTCTTTGGATCAACCGAAGGAATGGGACAGATTTCTCCCAGCTGTGCTTTTCGCTTGCAGAGAAGTACCACAGGAGTCATTGAAAATTTCACCGTTTGAACTTTTGTACGGAAGACACGTGCGTGGTCCGATGCAGGTCTTGAAACAAATTTGGACAGATGAAGAACTGGAGACAGATGTCAGAACCACAGCAGAATATGTGATTGATCTGAAGGAGAGAATTGAAGAAACATTCAAGAGAGAGCAAGAGAGAACTCTTGGCAGAGCAGCAGGAAGACAGGCAAGATACTACAACAAACAGGCGAAGAGAAGAAATTTGCAACCCGGAAACAAAGTGTGGTGCTATTGCCTCAGAAGTACAACAAGCTCAAACTCACATGGAGAGGACTTTACACCATCTCTAGGAAAATGAATCCAGTCGACTACAAGGTCGTGATTGATGGAAAAGGCGAAAACGTATCACATCTATCCACTCAAGGAATATTTTGAAAGACAAGGTCAAGAACGACAAGAATATGTCGCCGTTGTCATGCAGGAAGAAGATCATGAATACTTCATGACGGATCATATTCCACTCATTCCTTTGTCACCGACTGAAGACTTAAGTCAGGTTAACTATGGAGCACACAGCTGAACATACAACAAAGAGCAGAGCTGGAAAGAATAGTGCATCGCCATAGCAAGATCATCACTGGTTTACCAGGGAAAACAAATCTGGTCAAGTGTGATTTGAAACTTACATCAGCAAACCCAGTCAAGGTACATCAGTATCCTGTACCTTATTCTCAGATCGAAACAGTGGAAAATGAAGTTGATCAAATGCTAGCTATGGGAGTTATAGAATCAGCTGTTTTACCCTATAATGCGCCCATTGTTCTGGTCAGGAAGAGAGATTCATCTGTGCGATTCTGTATCGATTACAGAAAATCTGAATTTGATCGCAGAATTTGATGCAGAGCTATTAACAGACCTTGATGCTATCTTTGCCAAGATAGGGAAGGCAAAATACTTTTCCAAAATTGACCCGTCCAAGGGATTTTGGCAAATTCAAAGGGAAGAAAAGGACAAACCGAAAACATCCTTCAGCACACCTAAAGGACAATTCCAGTGGAAGCGTATGCCATTCGGAATGAAAATCGCTAGTACGTCTTCACAAGAATGATGAGGAAACTGCTCAGCAAAATCAATCTCAAGGACGTGCATAATTTCATTGATGACATTCTGATCGCATCAGAAACGTGGGGAAGAGCACGAGAAAGCGATAAAAAGCTGTGCTCAGCAACTGCAAGAGTCAGGTCTTACAGCGAGACCATCAAAATGCGAAATTCCATTTCTGGGACACCAAATTGATCGGTTCAAGTCAGAGCAGAAGCTGACAAGTTGGAGAAACTTGAAAAGGCAGAGAAACCAAGCACAAAGACAGAGCTCCGTTCTTTCCTGGGACTGGCTGGCTACTACAGAAAGTTTGTTGCTAACTTTGCCATGCTGGCTACTCCATCGACAGGCTTGACAAAGAGGAATCAACCTGACAAGTTCATCTGCTCTGATGCATGCGAGGAAGCCATGAGAACGCCGAAGAAGAAACTGATCAGTGCACCCATCATGAAGCTACCTGACAGAAGACATACGTGCTTCGAACTGATGCCAGTGATCAGGGACTTGGAGCACTTTTACTGCAGGAGCACGATGGCATGC
>JADBJO010009748.1:64135-76635 GCA_016801955.1 Conus betulinus
TAAAAATCTCTTGAGAGCAAATATGTGAACCTTTTCGCATTCAGATGCCGCATTGTCAAGTCCCCATAGCTCTGCGCCATACTGAACAATCGGCTGAATTTGTGAATCGAAAAATTTCAAAAGGACAGTCAACGAGTTATTTTGAAACTTATATAACTTTTGTGAAATGCACAGTAAAGCGTTTTTAACTCTACTACTTAAATTACGACATGCTATAACAAAACTCAATCTTGTTGAAAAAACAAATTCCTAGGTATTTGTATACATTAACAACAGGCATCACAGCTCCTGCATACATCCATCTTTCTCTAGCCCCTAGATACCCACCTTTTCTGAACACAATAATATTACTTTTGTCCATATTTACTTTTAGCTGGAGAGCTGACTGCTTTATACAGATTATTCAACTGTGTTTGAAGACCAATAACAGTTTCAGACAGCAACACATCATCGACCAAAAGCAATATAAAAAGTTCAAAATAGTCTGACGAAAAAATAGCCCCGTGTTTCCCTTCCCTAATAACTTCTAATGGTAATTCGTTTATAAACAAGGAAAACCAAACAGGACTGCATACATCCCCTTGTTTCACTCCACGTGTGCAGTTAATATAATCTGTAAGCATGGAGCCACATCTAATTCTGGTTTTACATTAGTATACATACTATGAATACACCGAAACATTTTGTCTTTTATGCCATTTCTCAAGAGTATAGGCCACAATAGATGTCTGTTAATGGAATCAAAAGCTTTCTCAAAATCGATGAAGGCTACATACATTAGAGGATATACGTTCGAGGATAAAATGAAAAGAGTGATAGCCAACATAGAATTCAAAAAAATCAAACAACGATTTCCAAACATCATTAAAATATGAAATAAAACAAATACAAAATGACAAAAAAAAATATCGTGAAGGCTGACAAAACCAGTAATTACTACAAAATGGAACCAAACGAGTACTCACAACTTCTTGATAAAAACATTCAGAAAAAAACTATAAAAAAAAAAAGCTGATAAAAACATACACAACAACATCCGAAAAAAAAAAAAAAGAACTCATACACCACATGGATCTAGGTGACAGGGTAGAAAACAACAGCAATAAAAGAAGCCTTCATAACTCTTAAAGACCATAAACCCAATTTCCACAACAACCCAACATGTAGACTAATAAGCCCATCTAAATCTGAACTGGGCAAAATAAGTAAGTAAAAATCCTAGAAAAAGCCATAAAAAAAACATAAATCAAACAAGGAATACAACCTCTGGAAGAACACATATGAAGTCATCCAATGGTTCAAAAATCTTAACAAACAGAAGAACACAGTATCATCACATTCGACAAAGTAGACTTCTACCCATCCATAGATGAAGAGCTACTCACTAAAGCTCTGAAATTTGCTAATAAACACACAGACATAACAGGGTCAGAAATGGAAATCATTCTCCACACCAAGAAAACTCTACTCTACAACAGAAATGAAACATGGATCAAGAAAACGAACAGAAACTCAACATTTGATGTGACCATGGGATCGTATGACGGTGCCGAAAGATGCGAACTGGTCGGACTGTTCATGCTGTCCAATATCCAAAAAACAACTCGGAAAGCAAGTCGGACTATACAGAGACGACGGCCTCGCCGCGCTAAAAAAACAATCCAAGAACCATTGAAAACAAGAAAAAAGAACTATGCAAAAATTTTCCAAAACCATAACTTAAAAATCACCATCGAAGCAAACAAAAAAGGTATGAACTACTTAGACATAACACTTGACATCAACAACCACATATATAAACCATACAAGAAACCTAATGGCACTCCCATTTATGTAAACATCAATAGCAACCACCCACCATCTATGCTAAAAACCATACCCAATGGCATAAACAAGAGATTATCTAACCTGTCACATAATGAAAGAGTATTCAACAACGCAGCAGCAGAATACCAAGAGGCATTTGCAAAAGTGGTTATTGCTACAAACTACAATACAACCCAGATAACAACATGAACAAAAAAAAAAAAAGCAGGAAAAGGAAAATCATATGGTACAACCCTCTATATGATGGACGAGTAAAAACAAACGTAAGGAAAGAATTTTTTTTTTAATTCTGACATCATCCTTCCCAAAAGAAACACAAATTGTCCAAAATATTCAACAAGAACACCATCAAACTATCATATTCATGCATGCCTAACCTTAAAAATATAATTGATTCATCCACACAAAATGAAAAGCAACACAGCAAAAAGAAGGGTGAAGAAAGGAAATCCTGCAATTGTACTACAAAAAAAGAACAGTGTCCCTTAAGCAACAAATGCCTCTATAACAACATTGTATACCAGTGACATCAGAAAATGAAAAAAAAGAAACATACATAGGGATCACTGAAAATCACTTCAAAACCAGATATGCAAACCATAAACAGTCATTCAACAAAGTAAAATACAAAAACCAAACAGAACTGAGCAAATAGATTTGGAGACTTAAAGACAAAAAAAAAAACTATAACATATCCTGGAAAATCATAAAAAGGGCATCACCATACAATAACATTTCAAAAAGATGCAACCTATGTTTCAACAGAAAAATGGTTAATATTATGCAAACCATACTTTAGCAACCCTAAATACTAAAGTAGAAATAGTAAACAACTGCAGCACAAATGGAAATCGTTGTCAGCAAACGCACCCTGAACTGTAAACAACCTGAAAAACCGAACAACACGTGCAGCCAATCCGCACGTGCAAACAGTGACATTAGGCCATATAACACCGGCAGTAGGCGACCCACACCATCCTGTTGGGTCGATTTTTTGTCTTTAAGTCGAGGGGTCGAGCATTTTAGAAATTCTGTTAGGCATTTTAGTGGTATTTATATATATATATATATATATATATATATAGATAGAGAGAGAGAGAGAGAGAGAGAGAGAGAGAGAGAGAGAGAGATTCAAGTACACGAGAATGTATTGATATTTAACATTCTTGTTCATCATTCAAAATTACTTACCGAGTCCGTTAGGAACAGGAGAGAATGCCGTTGTCGATGGCAGAGAGAGAGAGAGAGAGAGAGAGAGAGAGAGAGAGAGAGAGAGAGAACTCTGAACTCTGAACACTTTAATGAATAGGCCATAGACCCATGTCACTGGGAGTGGTTACAAACAGAATCGATCTGTATCACAGCAGAAACACAATTTATACATTCTGTAATAATGCATATGTACATTGCACATTTCCACTTCATTACTCATTCGAGTGAACTGCCGCGCAGTTTAAAAGCTTTTTCAAGATCGATAGCGAGTCGAGTTATCTGTGATTTATTCTCAGATGCCAGAAGCATTGTTAGTTTGAACTGCAAAGGCTGGTTATAGTCTTTAAGAGGGAATATACTTTTCTCTTAAATTACTGCGGACAATGTAAAACAAAGTGAACATCGGTCTCCACCTGCGAAACACAGAATGGACATGCCATATCGTTTTCCGTTACATTTTTACAGAAGCGTAGCTTGTGCACGTTCAGCAGTGAGACACCTAACCGGAACCTTATCAAACTGATTCTTGCTCACAAATGATTAAGTACAATCAAATAGGGAGATAGAACCAGTTCACTCTTGAATGTTCGATACAACAGGAAACGATCACTTTGTTCCATGTCATGAGACCATCGCATCTTGTAATCATTAATAACACTATATTTTGATGCTCTCAAAAATGTCTTCTCATCCTCAACCCCCTGATTCTCCTAAACCTCACCATATCCGTATTTGTACAAGAAGAAACAAATTGCTGATGCCCATGTATTCTTGTTGTTATTATGAAAATGCAGTAGCATTCTATACGCCTTGTGAGGCAAACGATGAAATGACATCTTCAAAATTCTAACCAGTATCGAACACTTTTGAGTTGCAAGTTCACATATAGCGGAAAACGTCCTAACTCACTCACCGTAAATCATCACATTAGGGGTTCTTATACTGACATTCAAAAATCTTTTTAGTGAGAACAAGTGCACTTTTTCTATTATATCAAGATTTCCTATGATGCCCCAAACTTTGGCTCCATAACTAAGCATAGGTTGGATCTGAGCATAAAAAAGTTTAAAGAATATGACCGGAGATTTTTCTCCTAATGACCAAAGCAACTTAAAAATGTTAATGACCCCTTTTCTCGCTTGACTCGATAGATCGTTCAAACAGTGAGTAAATGACAGCCTAGTCGACATGATGACACCAAGATATTTATACATATTAACAACTGATACCTTATTCCGTCCATAATACCATACCTCATGTTCAGAGACATAGCCGCGTTTTCTGAAGATGACAATATTTGACTTATCTAAATTCACGATTAAATCAAGCCTTTTTGTCATGTAATGCAACGCATTTAATTGGGTTTGCAAGCCTGTGATCGAATCAGAAACTAGAATAATATCATCGGCAAACAAAAGAATAAGAATTTTAAAAAAATCAGGAATAAGCTGAATTTCATATCTTCCCCTTTGGATGATTTCTTCCGCCAATTCGTTTATGAGCAGAGAAAACAGGACATGACTGCATTTTTCTCCCTGTTTTAAACCAATGGGACACGCGAATGCTTCGGTCAGATCACCTTCCACTTTAAGTTTTGCTTTTACAATGTTATATACACTAGTTATGGCCTGGTACATTTTCCCTCGTATACCCTTTTTCTTCAGGACGGTCCATAACTTCGAGCGAGCGACAGAATCAAAAGCTTTTCTAAAATCTATAAAACCAACAAATATTTTTGTGTAAAAATAACTTTCTGCACCATGGTAAACAACGTAAAAATATGGTCAACGGTGCTGTGTATTTTTTCCTGAAGCCTGCTTGACAATCGTTTATTACATTATTATGTTCGATCCATTTTGATAACCTTTCATTTAATATATGACTGTATAGCTTACTGCAGACATTCAGTAACGAAATACCACGATAATTATCAGGTAAACTCCGATCGCCTTTTTTGAAGAGAGGCTGTATAAAGGCTTCAGACCACTGTAACGGATAAGTTCCTGAGGTAAACATTGCATTAAATAATGAAACAAAAAAGGGACAATTATGGTGATAGAATTTTTAAATACTTCGCCTGTGATCCCGTCAGGACCTGCTGCCTTGCCATTTTTTAACGAACGGACGGCAGCAAAAACTTCATTCTCGGTTATATCTGGTTCAAGAGAATCTGTGTTCACATGCCGACCGTCATCATCAGAGAGAGAGAGAGAGAGAGAGAGAGAGAGAGAGAGAGAGAGAGAGAGAGAGAGAGAATGGCAATGTTCTACAACAAATGGCATCACTGTCACATTTTTCACTATTTCACTTACTCATGACATTTTGTGTCATATACTCATACATGCAAAGAGGCCTTGTGGACATATTCATCTTGTTGTTTTATGTCAGTAGTAGTTGGTTGTTACAGTTTGTTTTAATACATGGAAATAGAAGAAATACGATGGTGGATATAGCGACAGAAGGAGCACAGGAGAGGAAAGGGGGTGCAGCGAACGATACAGTGGTTGAATAGTAACCAGAGAGGTGGAGGAGGGCGGGAGTAATGAGGACGTGTGTGAACGTGAGAGTAACAGAAGACGACTTGACATTGACTGCTCCCTGTGGATCGCTGGTACGGGGCTGGACAGGATGAGACGGGTGTAGCTGTAAATGAGGGGGGCAAAATGAATGGTGTGTGTGTGTGTGTGTGTGTGTGTGTGTGTGTGTGTGTGTGTGTGTGTGTGCGTGCGTGCGTGTGTGTGTGTGTGTGTGTGTGTGTGTGTGTGTGTGTGTGTGTGTGTGTGTGTGTGTGTGTGTGTGTGTGTGTGCGTGCGTGCGTGCGTGCGTGCGTGTGTGTGTGTGTGTGTGTGTGTGTGTGTGTGTGTGTGTGTGTGTGTGTGCTTACTCACATACTCTCTCTTCATCATTGACGTCAATCACAAAAACGCACATTGATTAAACAGAAGCTGTGTTTTGCGAATTCAGTAACAATACATAAAGTCGGCCAACACTGGAATCCTGTCTTGTTCCCAAACTCGTTTAGGAAACGATCTAGCTCATCACTGCAAATTGTAATGGCTAACCTTAATCATCAAACCTGTGATTGCTGTTAAAATTAAGCTTAGGTCAGAACAGAATTCAAACTGATATTCCGTTGAAAGTACTGTAATCAGCTGAGGGTATGTTGAAGGGGAGGTGTGTGGGAGGGGCGGGGTGAGGGTGGGGGGTGGGGGGCAGAAAAAGTAGAGAGAAGGGGTGGGGTGGAGACATCACGGAGATATAGGGAAGTGATATATAGAGCACACAGAGAGTGAGGGATAAGGAGGGAGGGATAATAAGATGGAGAGAGAAACAGGCGAGACTGACTGACAGCCACACATACAGACATACGGACTGACAGAAAGTCTGACTGACTAACTGATAAACAAACAGGACGCGTGACAGAGAGAGGGATGGGCAGAAAATGAAAGGGACAGACGGACGTACAGGTGAACAGACAGCGCAGTAGAAGAGTAGGCAGCCTACCCAGATGTTTATAAAGGAAGTGTGTGTGTGTGTGTGTTGTTGTTGTTTTGTTGTAGTAGTAGTAGTAGTAGTAGTAGTAGTAGTAGTAGTAGTAGTAGTAGTAACAGTGCTTTAATTTAACGCCTTTTCACAAACTATGTGATATTAAAAACAAATGTGTGTGTGTGTGTGTGTGTGTGTGTGTGTGTGTGTGTGTGTGTGTGTGTGTGTGTGTGTGTGTGTGTGTGTGTGTGTGTGTGTGTGTGAACGTGTGTGCGTGCGTGCGTGTGTGCATGTGTGTGTGTGTGTGTGTGTGTGTGTGTGTGTGTGTGTGTGTGTGTGTGTGCACGTATGTGAACGTCTTTTGGTTCATTGTATACCTGTCTATCTATGTCTCTATTTGTTTGTCTGCCTGCCTGTCTGTCTGCAAATTTTTTTTTCTGTCTCTCCCTGTCTGCCTGTCTGTCTGTCTGTCTGGCCGTCTGCTCTCTCTCTCTCTCTCTCTCTCTCTCTCTCTCTCTCTCTCTCTCTCTCTCTCTCCGTCTCTCTCTCTCTCTCTCTCTCTCTCTCTCTCTCTCTCTCTCTCTTTGGATGGGGCATGAAAAGGACGGGCGTGAGAGTGTAATGCACAAATGTTCGTCATCTGACCTGTGCACTGAACCATCAGGCAGTCATCAGCTGACGACTCTGTCGATCTTTTGACATGTCACATTCTCTGATCCCCAGAACCGTCAGACAAAATCAGTCTGCCCGTATACAAGGAGAATGAATACGCCTTCCCTTTGCTTTCACTTTGTGGATGAGTGCTTACAGGCAGAAAAAAGGAGTCACAAACACCCCAAGGGAGGCGATAGAGAGAGAGCCACTAGCTGGGCTACACAGATCTGAAAATGATCACAAGGGTACAAGTATCCTCTGTGTGTTCTTTAGTTTAACGTCTATTCACTATAAGTGTTATTAGGCGGAAAAAAAAAAAAGGGGGATTCTGTGTGTGCGTGTACATGTGTGTGTGCGCGGGCGTGTACGCGTGCACGTGTATGTTCTTCTCTTTAACGTCTTTTCACAATGGTGTGATATTAGCCGAGAAAGAAAAAAAAAAAAAAATTCATCATCAATCAACAAAACCCCCGTCTTCCTATCTCTGAACCTCCCTACCATTTCCCTTCAAAAATGAAATCTTAACAACAATAACATACTCAAAACATTTGTAAACATTAAATCAATGAGCCAACTGGGCTCCGTATTAAGCCTTTAACAACATCCAGCATAAGCAAATCGTTCAATAAAATATTCTTAAAAGATGAATCTGAAACCATTGAATCACAAATCGAAGTAGGCAAAAATGATTTCAAATGCTGACAGTGTAGAATAACATGGACAGGTGTTTATTTCCTCACCGCAGACGCACTTAACATGACTGTTGAATTTGCATTTGAGAGCATTCAGTCTGAATCTGTAGACCAGGGATGACAGTGTTCGGTTTTCACACATGAGCTCACCATTGCAGGAATGTACATGTTTGACTTTGAGAATATTCCTCTTTTCAGTGAAATTTACAAAAGAACCTCCTAATAGTTCCTTCACATGATTCCAACAAGTTTTCGTTAATAAGGAATAACTTTCAGATAAAGATAAAGGAATTTTAACATATACAGAATTTTTAATGTTCATTGCACCCTTTTTAGCTGTTCTGTCTGCCCATTCATTACCAAAAATATTACAATGTGATGGAACCCAAGAGAATGAGATACTAGTTCCGCGCAGTGACAAATAATGGATTGTATGACTAATTTCTGCAATAATATCACCTCTTACTTTTAGATTATAAGACTGTAGCGCATCTAAAACAGATTTAGAATCAACCAAAAATAATACCTGAACTAGACTAAAAGGAAGATCAAGCAGAAAATTCAAACCCATCAAAATAGCAATAAGTTCTGCTGTAAATATTGAAAAATATTTTCCAAGATGGTAAGCCTTTTCTGCTTTTAAAGCTGGGATTACAAATGCAGCTCCAACCATGTCATTATCTAGCTTAGAGCCATCAGTGTAATTTTTAAATGGTCCGGGTAGTGCTAAAAAATATGAGCTTTTACAGAGGCAGATAAAGCGGGACCATCATTTTTCTTTATATTTGTATAATTAGTATCGAAAAAGGCTGATAGTAGTTCCCATTTAGGGACTGCAGTGAACAGTACACGAGATTATATATCTTTCTTATTGATTCCTGACTCTTGAAAAATGTCATAAGTGAAAGTGCCTATTGTTTCTAAAGAGGCAACCGACTTTGCTCTTTTGGGAAAATCTCTGTGTCTGATTTTACGCACACTTCATCATAATTTGAATTTGGAACTGATGTACTCCTTAGGACATATTTAGATGATGCAAGTTTCATATTTTCTTCAAAAGGTAATATACCAATTTCAGCATATGTTTTTAATGAAGAGGTATATACTGGAACTCCAATGGCAAGTTTATAGGCTTTACTGTCTATACTTTGCATTTTTTTTTTAAAAGGTATTTTGGGGCAGAGAAGAATACCTCTTGGGCATATGTTAACTTTGAACGAATAAGTGCTGTTACTAGATGTATAAGAGTTGAAATGTCTTGTCCCCACTGTTGTTTGCTGACAATTTTTAGGAAGTTCAGACTCTTTTTAGCTTTCATCATTACGTATTCTAAATGCTCTTTCCATGACAATTTTGATGTAAGGATTACTCCTAAAAATTTAACAGACTGTGCATAATTGATAACTGACCCTTCTAGATTGAAAGAAGGCAACTCTCTTCGATCGTAACCAGAGTCGAAAAGCATCATATGTGATTTCTCTGGAGACAAAGTTAAACCATTTTGAATCATAAAACCATTTATATTATTAAGTTCTCTTTGATACAATTTTTTAGTGTAATTTAGCGATCTCACTGGAGTGCGTTTTTCATAGTCACTTTCATCCATATGCAGATATCATCAGCATATTGAACCAATTCAACATGATTAGACACAGATGATGGTAGGTCATGTGTTAAAATATTGAAAAGTATTGGTGCTACTACTGATCCTTGTGGAATTCCCATATGAAGTGGTTTTAATTTTGAGTAAGTGTGTCCTATTTTTGGTCTGAATTGATCTATCTGCTAGAAAAGTCTTGAAATAATTATACATGCAACCTGATAAGCCAATGGATTTTAATTTATAAAGTAGTCTAGAATGCCATACTTGATCATACGCTTTTTTGATATCAAAGAAAGTAGCCAGTACATTTTTCCTTCTAGCAAACTGATGTTTAATTTGGGTTGTTAGTTTGGTAAGGTGATCGATGGTTGATCTGCCCTTACGAAAACCTGCTTGATGTATTGGTATGATATTGTTCTTTTCGCAGTAGTATAGGAGACGATTTAAAATTATTTTTTCCATCAGTTTCCCAGTATGTGACGTCAGAGCAATAGGCCGATAACTGTTTATGTCAGATTTTGGTTTACCAAGCTTGTGTATGGGAACAATAATAGATTGTTTCCATATTAATGGAATATTTCCAGACGACCAACACATCTTTGTATGAATTGGTGAAGAAAGTTAACAAAATTAGCAGGTAAATGTTTGATTAATTTCATTTGATATTCCATCTGGGCCTACTGAAGTTCTTTTATTTCCATTGGAAAAAATGACATCTTTCATTTCTTTTAAGGTGATTGGGGCATTGATAAAATGGCTGTTATCTTCTATTGGATCATTGTATATTTCACTGGAAGATTCTTTTTCTCTCGAAAACTCTATCCTTTTTCTGACAAGCCCTCTTTGCAACTCGTCATTGCAAACATTTCTGAGAAAGCTTCGGCCTTTT
The DNA here is from genome assembly GCA_016801955.1 of Conus betulinus. Classification (NCBI taxonomy): domain Eukaryota; kingdom Metazoa; phylum Mollusca; class Gastropoda; order Neogastropoda; family Conidae; genus Conus; species Conus betulinus. Next base: position 74,499 of record JADBJO010009748.1, read on the forward strand.
GTGAGTTAGAAGGAAATTCTTCATTTTTTATATGTACTGGATATTCTGGAAGGCATACTCCATTTTTCATATCCTTCACTTTTTTCCAAACCTTCTGAAGATCTGCATGATCAGAAACTTCGTTTTTACAAAAAATTGACCAGTACTGCCGTTTGGCCTGTTCGTTTACTCTATTGCTATGTATTTTTGCCTTTTTCATATTTTTGTGGTTTTCTTCATTCTTTTTGTCTTTGAGATATTCATTAAAGGCTTCTTTCTTCAACTGTTTAGCCTCTGCGCAAGCATCGTTCCACCAAACATTTCCTGAATATTTATTCTCTTTCATTTGATTGCACTTCGGTATTGAAGAATCAGCAGCGTACAAAAATTATCTCGGTAAATTTTGCATAAATACTATCTATATTATCCAACTGAAGTTCTTCAATGTTATGCATTGACAACAATCTTTCAAATTTGTCCCAATCCGCATTTCTGTAATTATATTTGGGAATTTTATCTTTTACTGAATCCTGACTTACTGGTTTGTCATTTAAACTGATAACAACGGGAGATGGTCACTACCCAATGTATCCTTGACAGTATCCCATTCACAGTTGCATGCAATAGCTGGTGATATAAGTGACAAATCGATGGCAGATGGCTTATGTTTCGATATATCTGGAATTCTAGTTACACTCCCATTATTGAGTAGATATAAAGCAGAATCAATAACATTTTCGACGAAAACGGTTATTGATAGACCTGCCAACAGTGCATTCCTTGTCCCAAAAGGGAGAATGAGCATTAAAATCGCCCACTATCAACCATTTCTCTTTCTGATCCTGGATCGAGCGTAGCCACTCTGTGTTCTGTTCGTCTGGACCAGTTGGCAGATACACAGAAACTATATTCAAAATCAGCGATTCATTAAATTTTACTCTGACTGCACAGGCATTAATGTTTCTAGTATCTGTTGGAAAGGGTGGTACAATTTGCCTGTACTCCAGAACATCTTTGATATAAATAGCTGTGTTGATTTTTCCTTTTTCATCCTCAGATTGGTAGATTGGAGGATAAAAGTAACCCTTAAGGATTGGGAGTTTCTTAGTGAATACATTTAGAGATTGTAAAGCTAAAACATGATACTTATTTGATGAAAGATGCTGCACAAGATTGTCTAGATTTGTGGAAATTGATCTACAATTCCAGTGCATTATTTGAATATTAGATTGCCTTTCCATTTTCTTCGGCATTTTTCCCTTCTGATTAACGCTGTGTTGTCTCACAGCCTTGCGATTAAGAATGAACTCAATGAGATAATAAGAAATAGCTAACAATACCAGCAACAACAACAACAAAAGATAGTTTTGTGGTAAGATAATATAAAAACAACGAAAATGCACAATTTCACAAAAAGTTGACAACAGACTATATAGATCTATATAAAATGCTTTGACAAAGAAAAACAAGAAATATGCGATTTATAGTCACTCAAGATGGGATAAACTGTGATCTTGACTGAGATTTCCGCAGAAACTAAATCAACAGGTCTCTTTGTCTTTGGTTTAATACCACTGTGTACTCAACACGTCGAACATGTTGAACCAAGGGTCTCTGTATCCAGGGAGGGGCTGGTGTCCTCTGTAAGGTTGATATTTTCCGGCCTGTCGCTGGTTAGACAATCTCACTGTCTTCCTCGGCTCTCTCCAGAAGAATTTTCGAACGTGCCTTCCAATATTTCTTGCCAGAACACTGACCCTCTAGGTGTAGGATGGAGGTTGTCTCTGAGTGCCCAGTTGTTGGCTGGTAGGTTGTTATGAGAGAAACAAATGACACATTCTTGATTCCAAACAGATCTGAGGTTGTTAGAGCATTGAAAAACCTCTCGCTTAATTTCCAGTTTGGGATCTTTGACTGGAGCAACTTTACTAACCACAACCTTCACTTTGGAATGACTGGTGGCAAAGTCTTTGATAATGGAAGTAAACTCTTTGCTGACATGCCTTGGGGTCTTTTTTCTGTAGGTCGTTAACCCCACAGTGGATAACTACTGCATCTGGTGGTTTTTCGTCAGTGTAAAGATTTGACTGAAGCGCCAAAGTAAGGTCTTCTGATGTGAATACTCGGCTTGTCTTAGCTTCAAAACCATAAGAAAGGC
>JADBJO010009749.1:2500-80271 GCA_016801955.1 Conus betulinus
GGTTTTCACTTTATTCAGTATATTAGAACTTAGGAAATAATATATCTATCATGTAGACCTATACGGACTATACAATTTCATGCGTTAGTTATATTTAAACACGTTTTATGAACGGCTGATGTTACGATTAAAGGGGCAGAAAAACAGTACTTATGCACATATATAACGAATTACAAAACGTATTTTGTTTTTAATGTTTTTCTTTCATGCTGTTACACCTGACACCGGGAGATTGTATGTTTAGGCCAGCAATAACTTGGGCCTTATAATCATAATAATGTCGTAAGGTTTGAGTGAACACGAATTCTATCGACTGTTTAAACTATATTGTACGGTAAATAAAGTTTTATTTGACAGTCAATAGAATTCGTGTTCACTCAGACCTTACTGTTTACTTTTTGAAGGGATGGAGTGGGGGTGGGTGGAGAGTGTTGTTGTTTTTGCTTCTGTTGCCGTTTTGATGCTCCGAACACAAAGTGTGCCTAGTTAAACAACATTCTACCCCAGCGGAAAAAAATACCTGCTTTACCTGCAAGGATTTAGCATCTTCACGAACGCAGATACTTATACTCGCACTGCAACGACCCGTAGACAAGGAATGAGAGAAAAGTTCGTCCTCCTCCAACTTTTATTTTTCTTATTCAACGTATCTGAAACTGAGTCCCCCCCCCCCCCCCCCCCCCCCCCCCCCCCCCCCCCCCCCTCCTTACGCACACACCTTTTTCTGTTCCATACCACCCTAACTGAGACGCCCCATCCCTCCAATACCCACACCTTTTTTCAGGTTCGATACAACTTAAACTGAGGTTGCAAATCAGTTTAGGTTCATAACATTTACACAACAGATGCCTAAAATGCTCTTTTTTTTTTTTTTTTTTTTTTTTTTTTTTTTTACATAATAGCTCAATACGAAACAAAATCTGCTTAATGAAATTAGCACCATTTAAACTTTTATCATTAATTTCAGTTTAAAATTTCAATTTCAAAATGCAAGTTAAAGAAAAGAAAAGAAATTAAGAGTTAACGGGATAATTTCTCGTTGATATGATGTCCCAATTCACCTGGAATCAAAGAGTTTTCACTCTAGTCTGGTCAAAACTCGTAATCTTCTAAAAAACCCAATTATGCGATTTGTGCTCTTGATGTAGCCTGTCAAGCAGCACGTGATAGTAAACATATTTTTGATGACTAAAAGTACATTTGAAAAAATTATTGAACTCACAAAATTTGATAAAATTATGAAACTCACAAAATCTAATAAAGAGAGACTCGCAAACAGATGCAAGCGCGCACATATATCTCACAACAACACACACACACACACACACACGCACGCACGGACGCACGCACTCACGCACACACACACGCATGCACGCGCGCGCGTGCGCACAAATGCATATGTACACACACACACACACACACACACACACACACACACACACACACACACACACACACACACATATATGTATGTGTGTGTGTGTGTGTGTGTGTGTGTGTGTGTGTATACATGCATACATATATACATACATATATATATATATATATATATATATATATATATATATATATATTCAATTATAGACAAAGCTTGCTCTTATGTCTTAAACAGATTATGTCTTCAATCTATGACATAAGAGCAAGTTTATAATTGAATATTCTTGCAGTCATTGCAACACCAAGCTGCTCTGTAAGTTGCAGGGAATGGTGCTCGGTACTTATCCTTGGAATTTATTAGTTCATTATTAGTTCAGGAGTGTCGGATAAACACTTCTTCGGACTTTTGAAACAGATTATTGTTTCGAAATTCCGAAGCATCGATAGTCAGAATGGGTGTCGACAATCGCTACGTCGGAACGGAAAGCGTCGGACTATTGACTTTTCGAACTGTTGAACATCGGGCAGCGCCCGAAGTACTTCTACAACACAAAAAAGTAGAGCCTGAACTGCCCACAGAGAAAAGGGTAAGTGACAAATACGATTCCCCACCATGCCTGAGTTTTTTTTTTTTTTTTCAAGCGGGCAGAATAAAACACTACAGTGAAAACTAGAGAAACAGACAAAGGATCCTGATTTTCTTGAAAAAGCACATGGACTTAAACTTGAATTTGAGTGTTCAGTCACTGATTTACCAAACACACCATGTAAACAACCAAGTCTAAATGAAATAGAAAAGCAACCAGCCGCCGTGGCGAAGTGGTTAGCGTCGCGGACTCACGGCTGGGAGGTCGTAGGTTCAAATCCCATCAGAGTCATGTGGGTTTTTCTGCCCGACCGGCTCCTACCCAGAGTTGAGTTTGCTGCGGACTCAGTTGGGAAGACTGGGACCACACAGTCGAGTTTCATCCACTTAATGGATGCGTTTCTGAGAGTGTTGCTTAAATTTCCTGACCAACACTGCAGGTGCCTGTATCTCTCGGGCCTGGTTGACGCCGGGATATATTATGAAAGGAAGCGTAGAGTACAGCCCTGTCTTGTAGTCTCAGACTGAAATGGAAATCCGTAGCATCATCTTAATCATCCTCATTCTCATCGATCAGCATTAAAAAAAAAATGTCTCAAATTCTGTGGCCCTTCACGCCCTGCTCTCATGGTGACCTCAATTTCGATGTCCTCTCCACGTCTGTGGCCTTGGTTTGGTTCCGTCGGGGTCACTGGTATTGGCGAGTCCATGGGGGCTGTCGTTGGACGGACGTGGTGGTGCCCTCCGGAGGGAGAGCTCTCACGCCGGCTCCGCGACTAAGCAACTATTGTCGTCAGTAGGGGGCTTAATAGGTGGTGTCCTGCGTATCTTAGATCAGAACAGGCGCCACTGAACACTACCGAAGCGACTCGGCTGCAGTGCAGATTCTCCTCCTGTGGGTTGCCTCTTGACGACTTGTTTTTGACTGCTCCCTGTGGATCGCCAGTGCCGGGGCTGCAGCGAGGCCGACCGGACTGTGGCTGTGGACGTGGTGTCGGAATGAGCGGCGTGGGTGCACTGCCTCTGAGGTGGCGCAGACGTTGGGACAGAAAAAAAAAAAAAAAAAAAAGAGAAAAGCAAATTATTTCCGAGGAAGTTCAAAACCTCACAAAGAAATGAGTTATATCCACCTGCACAGCAGAGCCTTATCAGTTCATTTATCCAGTTTTCACACGCTCCGAAAAGGATGGAAATCATAGGATGATTTTGAATTTGAAAGAAAGCTGAATAAATACATAGTATTTCATGATTTCAAGAAGGACACTCTTCGGTCAGCTCTTACGCTGTTTTACGTCATCAGTTGATCTCAAAGATGCGTATTATTCAGTACCAATTCATCCATAAAAAATTCTTGCATTTTGAAAAAGATGGTCACCTTTGGCAGTTTGAAGCTTTACCAAATGGTACAGGCCTTGCTCTCCGTAAATTACTGAAGCTAGTTCTTGCCACACTGAGAAGCAAGGTGTCTCTACATCTTTTATTAATTATTCTTTACTCATGTGCTTCACATCTGCTGCATGTACGGCAAACATAGCTGAAACACTGGAAGCCCTACTCTCTCTTGGGTTCATTATATGTCCAGAGAAATCAGTCTTAAAACACACAGAACAAATTCAGTAGGCCTACTCGGGGGGGTACATGTTGTCTGTGTCAATAAAGGTGAGTTTAACCCATAAGAGAGCACAGGATCTCTTGGTTTCAGCTAAAGAGGGAATCAGTAAAGAAAAGCTGAAAAAAGGAGAGTTGACATGTCAAATGTGGACCATTACAATACCGCAACCTTGAGAGCTTTGTCTGTTTGAAACGGGCGACTTGACAAACATGAGGGAGGCGAGGCGCATGCGCAAGCGGCGGACATATTTTCTTATTCCACCGAGTTCAGAAAATGTTTTTCTTGAGTTTATATACTATCGTTTTCGAGATTACGACCGTGTTTGTGAGAGTGTTTAGCTTAGTTCTATCCAGAGTTCAAATCTTGCTCGTGACGTTAGTCAGTGTGCTGTCTGGGTTTCGTTGTTGGTGATTTTCTAGTCGCACCGGTTGATCGCCAAAATGGCGCCAGTTTGAATCTTCACCATCGCCGATTTTGACGAACTTTCGTTGAGCGTTCTAGTCAATATTCAGCGATTTACATTTTAGTCATTCACATTCTAGTCAACGGCCAACAATCCTGATATAGTTCTTGCCTATTTGTCATTTGTGGGTATTTGGTCAACATTCTTATCATCACTCATCCACTCTGTGCTTACAAGTGTATTCCCATCATTCACGTTGCATCATTATTAACCCGGTTGCAAAACTATTAGCCACCAGAGATGCATAACTATCTCACTCCTATTCATACTTATTCTTGTACTTTTGTTCCTAAACAACAGGAAAGCCCAGGTCGTACAGACACCGATCCATCACACTTCCCTTGTGGCATCTGCGATAGATCTCTCGGTGAGATGGGACCAGAGGGGTGTAACCTGTGAGCGATGTGGACATTGGTTTCATGCCACCTGTGAAAATCTGCACAGCAGAACGTACAACCATCTAAACAACACTGAAGCACAATGGTTCTGCTATATGTGTGACTTTGACAACGACAGCAAAATCGTGTTTGACCTCCATGGTGTAGAAAGCGAACACCATTCTATCCAAGATTCTCCCACAAATCATGCCCAGCAAAGCGACCAGGCAAAACACAGGAAAAAAAAACAGACTCTTTAGAATCCTGAACATAAACTTCCACTCAGCTGCAGGCAAAAAAGCAGAGATCCTGAACTTGTTGGACAGTGTAAGCCTGACATAGTGATAGGTACAGAAACATGATTAGATGCAGACGTCCACGATAGTGAGATTTTTTCCAAACAGTACAGACTACACAGGAAAGACAAAAATAGAGAGGGAGGAGGCAGAGTGCTCATAGCCATTCACACCAACATCCAGAGCGTAGCTACACCACAGCTAGATACAGACTGCGAGATCCTGAGGGTCAAGATATGGACCAACAAAAAGACCCCTATACATCTGTGCATATTACAGACCAAAGTCATCTGACAGTATCAGTCTCTAGCACTTCGAAACATCAGTGAGACGAGCAGGTGATATGTCAAATGGCAACCTGCTCATCGCTGGAGATCTGAACTTCCCAGGCTGGGACTGGTGGACAAAGACCCTGAAGCCAGGTGCCACTTCCATCGGCCTCCACAACCAGCTGATGGACCTGCTCAACGTCATGGCCCTGGAGCAAGTTGTCCTTGAGCTAACGCATCATGATAACATGGCTGCTAATACCCTGGACCGGACCTGATCATCACTAATGTCCCAGAGATGATCCCTAGAGTCAGCGTCATGCCAGGCCTTTCTGACCATGGAATTGTGAACCAGACCAAAAGCGCTAACACAACTGCAGCGCCAAATTCCACTCTACCACAAGGCCAGCTGGGAGGTATCAAAGAAAAGATGGCAACACTCTCCGATAGTCTGCAAACTGACACCAACAGTAGCGTTGAGGAACAATGGAACAAGTTCAAGACCACCCTTCACTCCAGTATTCAAGAACACATACCTGATAAAACCTGTAAGACAAGAGAATCACATCGCTGGATCACACCTGAGATAAGAGATTGATAGCATGTAGAAACAGAACACACAAAAAGATGAAAAAACAAAAAACTCCCGACCTCCAAGAGAAAGTACACAACCTGAAGAGGGAAATTCAGAGATTTCTACGTAGAGCATACTGGACTTACATCCACTCACTCTTTACACAGTCAAACTCAGAACAAGACTCGGTTCCACCGTTAGATCACTCAAGAAAACCATCACACAAGAAGTTTTGGACATACTTCAAACACCAGAGGTCGTCATCTCATGGCATCCCGCCACTCAAAGTCAATGGTAGGCTAGTTAGCGACAGCAAAGGCAAAGCAGAAGCCCTCAACACCCAGTTCTACTAGGCTTTCAGTGAAGGATCGAAGAACCTACACTTACGAGGAATTTGAACAAAAGAGTAACATATCCCTGTTATCTTCCCCACATCCAGCCATGAGTGAGATCAATATCACCGTTGAGGGTGTCTACTGACTACTCAAGGACTTAAACCCAAACAAGGCCCCAGGCCCAGACAAGATCCGACCCCGAGTTCTAAAAGAGTTAGCAAGAGAGATTGCCCCTATTCTCACCATCATATACAGGACGTCTATAGCTCAGCTCAGGTTCCCTCAAACTGGCGAGAGGCTCTGGTGACCCCAATCTACAAGCAAGGTGATCACTATGACCCACGTAATTATAGACCCGTGTCCCTCACTAATGTCCCCTGCAAGATTATGGAACATATTCTAGTTAGCAACATGATGCAGCATCTGGAACAGAACAACATCCTCTGCAGCTAACAGCATGGTTTCAGGAAACAGAGATCATACGAGACGCAACTGTTAGAATTTATGGAGGAAGTCACCACCTACTAGAGCAAGGCAAACAAGTAGACATCGTAGTTATGGACTTTGAAAAAGCGTTCGACAAAGTAAACCACGACCTACTGCTGCGCACAAAATCACCTATTACGGAGTATGAAGAGCAGTGAACATCTGGCTCTACAGCCCTCTCCACAACCGCCGCTAGGCCGTCACTGTTGAAGGGGTCACGTTAACTTTTGTCCTGGTGAGGTCTGAGGTACCGCAGGGCTCGGTAGTAGGTCCAGTCCTGTTCCTGTCATACATTAATGACCTTCCAGAACATGCTAAATCGGGCACCTGACTCTTTGTGGACAATACCTTACTTCAGCGGGCCGTGCTAAAAGCACAAGACCAGGTAGGTACCCTCCAGGACAACCTGCATCAACTTGAAAAAAAAAATGGGAAAAAGCATGGAACATGTCTTTCCACCCTCAAAAAATGTAATATCTTCACGATTTCAAAATGCAGAGAACAAAAGAGTCACGACTATACCCTGCACGGACATGTACTGGACAAGATCTCCTCTCCGAAATACCTAGGCGTCACAATTCAATCTGACTGCCAGTGGAACACCCATATTACAACACACCTGTGCTAAAGCCAACAGAGCTTTAGGTTTCCTGAGACGCAGCCTCCGGATTGGGTCAGAGGCCATCAAGGCAACAGCAGTCATGGCCCTCATACGACCTCTTCTGGAGTATGCCAGCTGTGTATGGCACCCCTACCACCACCACAAATCGACCAACTGGAAGCAGTACAGAGGAGGGCATCTAGATTCGTCCTAAATCGATACAGGAAACAAATCCAGCACTGGCGATATGTTGAATCATTTAAAACTGCCCACCCTTAAGGAACAGCACAGAACTGGCCGCTTGGGAATGCTTTTTAAAATTCACCATGGATTGATAATGTAAAAGCCCCAAACTTGAGACCCCAAACCAGAGCACGATGAGGTCATAACCTAGCCTACCTCAACATCTTCTGTAGAACTGATTATAGGAAATACTCTTTCATCCCACGTACCATCAGAGACTGGAACTCTTTAGAACCTCAAGCAGTCTCTGCTCCTACCCTCGAGGCATTCCTCTCGAGGGTACATGCCCCCCAGTGATTGTTCTTTTTTTTTTTTTTTTTTTTCTTTTTTTTTTTGCTGCGCGCATGCTTCCTCCCAAAAGTGACAGTTGCCATCAAAATGTTGATGTTGGTTGCTCAAGGGAAGAAGAAGAAGAAGAAGAAGAAGAAGAAGAAGAAGAAGAATATGTGACTGCTCCTGCTAAGACAGAATTGTAGTGGTGGATCAGTCATGTGTTTGATGCACATAATGATGTTTTTATAAATGATCCTCAGATTCCAATCACCTCTGATGCCAGTTTTTTCAGCTGCGGATGTGAGTGCAATGGAACACGTGCAGGAGGTGAATGGTCGCATGAAGAAGCAAAATCACATAAACTACCTAAAATTGAAGCTGCAATGTTTGCACTGCAGAGTTTCCAGACAGAACTGAGTGATGAATGATGCGCATTTTGATGGGTAATAAAAACTGAAGAACTGAACTGAACTGCATGTATAAACCACATGGATACCTGTCATTCTGACGCTTGTAACATCATCATCCACACTATCTGGAATGGTGCATTGATCATAACATCTTTCTGTCTGGAGCACACATTCCTGGAAAATGTAACACAGTGGCAGATGCCGAGTCTTGTACTGTGAATTTGGATGCCAAGTGAGGGTTAGACAGCGCAGTGCTAAAACAAGCACTGACTTCACTACAAGTCCAACCTGACATTGATCTCTTTGCTTTCTGGTTAAATGCACAACTAGCTCGCTATGTTGGTTTCAGGCCTGATCCACAGGTGCAGGCAGTTCATACATTCTCATTTGTGTGGACTTCTTTTACATTCTGTGCATTTTCACCTTTCAGCATCACAAAAAATCCAGAAGGACCAGTGCACAGGGGTGATAGTGGTGCCTTGCTGGTGGACACAGCTGTGGTGGCCAGTGCTGATGTCCTTGCAGGTGAGAAAACAAGTCCCCACTGAGAGGCAGGAAACTCTTGGAACTACCCAGTCATCCCCAGATTGAACACCCCGTGAAGATGACACCTTCTGATGGCTTGTCTTGTATCAGGAAATGTTACCAACAGGAAGGGTTTTCCAGCTAGGCTGCAGCTCTATGATTAACTCGTGGAGACTCACCACTCAAGCTGCATTAACTGGTATATTCAGAAATGGAAGCTTTTTACACAGATAAACAATATTAGTTTATTATCTCCATCTTCAACAGATGTGTCAATTTTTTTAACAGTTTTGTTTTCTGAAGGAGCTAGTTACAGTTGCATATATACAGCAAGGAGTGCACTGTCAGCCTTTTTGCCATTGTGTGAAGGGAAAACAACAGGCTCTCACCCAAGTGTGTGCCATATAGTAAAGGTATTTTTGAAGAACGGCCTGCACTTCCTAAATGCTCAGACACTTGGAGTGTGACCACTGTTTTAGATTATCTGAATTCTCTTCCTGAAATGTTTGATGTGTCATTGAAAGATCTTTCTCTTAGAATGTGCATGTTACTGGCTTTGTTGACAGGTCAGCGAGGACAGAGTTTACATTTGATTGAATTACAAGATTTAAATTTAAGGAGTCAAAGTGTTTGTTTTTTCAGAGAAACTTTAGCAGTCCAGGCCAAGGTTTCATACCGAATCTGCAGAAATTTTGATGTTTGAAAAGAACTCAAAACTATGTCTAGTTAGGCATTTGCATGAATATGTGAAGAGAACGGATGAACTCAGTATCTATACACAAATCAGCTGTTAGTGAGTTATAAACCTCATGTGCCCGTGTCAAGGCAAGCCCTAACTCACTGGATCAAAACCGTTCTGTGCAAGGCTGGAATAGACACTAGCAAGTACAGCAGTCACAGCATATGTGCTGCCAGCTGCTCTGCAATGAGCTACACCGGCACTAGCCTCACTACAGTGATGAAAGTGGCAGGCTGGTCCAGTAACCACACTTTCACAAAGTTTTACAAGAGACAGAATTCAAAGAATTTTGATCAGACAGTACTGGACAACCATTATCTCTATGACAAGTGATTTGTCTTGTGGCATATCTGTGTTAGATCAAAACTGCATTATTAGAAATGTGTTTTAATTCTAAATAACTATTACTTGATGCATTTGAAAAACTGAATTACACATGAATCACATACTTTATATGTTGAAGACTATACTCTGTGCGAGTTTGGATAAGGAATGCCCACTCTGAATTTTTACGTCACGTCATGTGACTTCGCTTGACTAAAGCAACAGGCAATTAAACAAGCCTTATGGCAGGAATGGGACATTTAATTTGATTATGAGACTGTTGCTGGGAACGGGAAAGGATGTGCCCACCCTAGTGATGGTCTCATGGTAATATTGAAAATAAACAACCCTTCTTTTAATTATTGAAGTCTAGTGGGCACTCCCTCTGAATGTTGACCTAGCTTAGCACTGCGCGCCAATACTCATGTCCCAGCAACTTTCCCTCCCACAACATTCAAATTAAATGTCAAATTCTTGTCCCCTTAAGGCTAGTTCAATTTTATATTTAACCATCTATGAAATTCTGGCCAACACAGAAGCAGCCCTTTCTTCATATAACAATCTGAATACCAGGCTGAAAGAGAATCTTTACAATCAGGTATCTAGGCTGATACACAATCATCAGTTTCTTTGAATAAGAATCTGAAATTTGAACATAGGATCATCCCTTTCTTCAATTAAGAAACTCTTACATCCTGGCTGACATAGGATCAACAATCATCCCTTTCTTCAGTTAAGAAACTCTTACATCCTGATAAGATCCACAATCTGTCAAATCCTGGCTGACGTAGGATCAACAATCTGTAAAATCCTGGCTGACGTAGAATAAAAAATCTGTCAAATCCTGGCTGACATAGGATCAACAATCTGTGAAACCCCGGCTGATTACAGGATCAACAACCTGTTAACTCACAATCTGTGAAATCATTGCTGATACAGGATCAATGATCTGTGAAATCTTGCCTGGCAGAGGATCAATGATCCGTGAAATCTTGCCTTACACAGGATCAATGATATGTGAAATCTTGCCTGACACAGGATCAATGATCTGCGAAATCTTGCCTGACACAGGATCAATGATCTGTGAATCTTGGCACCTCACAAGCAGACAACTATGCTGTATTTGACGAAATCTTCAAAGGAAGACTAGAGACTACAAAAGCAGCATGATGTGCAGTGTATATTCAGAGAATTTTGAAACTTATTTCCTATTAAACAGTTGTTTACACAATAGGAAGTTGCAAAAAGACTGTGCACTGAAAGCTGATAAAATCTTTACATTTCACAAACAGACTGACAGCTTTTGACTAGCAATTTAAAAGAAAAATCAAAGGAAAAATTAAAAACAAAGTAATTATGCATGTTTTTGCTGCTGCACTAAATCAAGCTAAAGTACAACTAGCTTTTAAAGTCAACCAAAAGTGATATCAAACTGTGAGTCAGCTGAAAGTGCTATGATTTCAAATCAACCTACCATACTATGAAATTTTAAGTCAAACAAAAGTACAATGAGACAGTCAACAAAAATATTATGTAATTAAAAGTCGACCAAAGGTACTGCAAAGTTAAAGTTGTATTGTGATATACAAAGTCAAATGAAAATACTATGAAACATAATGCCCTGCAAATGTTTTAATAATAATAATAAAAAAAACTAAACAGCACCATGAAATTTTATGACACCCAAAGAACTTTTAAATTCATCACAACAGCAAAGAAACAATGATTTCATTATTTGATTTGATTTTATCTCCAGATAACCAAACCGAAGTTCTATGAAAATCACAATGTGCATGAAACTTATATTTACTATGTAAGTTGCTCCAAATTTAACTCGGATGTGTCACTGGAACATTTTTTTCAAGTAACAAATGGAAAAAACTGGCGCATTAACCTCACTCTTCAGACAAGAAATGTACATTCACTATCTGACATTTGGAAAGACTGATAAAAAGTTTACTTTAATTAATCTCTGTCCCACCATAACAAGAACAATGGGTGAGCATTTAAACTGTTTTGCTATGGGCTTGTTTTCCTTTCATGTACCTAATCCTTAATTTTTGCCTTGTTTGGAAAACTTTTATTTTCTAATTTAATCTGTGTTGAAATTTGTCTGTTTCTACAACTGGTTCACCCCCTAGCCTGAAATCCATTAGAGTGTGGTTTTGTGTATCTTCAATGGTTGTAACCTCTCTGACCCTTGCTGTTTTGGTAACCCATCTGACTGACCACATGACGGTATGCTCATCTTACATCACCCATGGTATGGGTGGAAACTTGACACTGAAGCATATTTTGCTTCTGCTAAGTGGTGTGATTCAATCGCTATTTTGAAATGCTGTTTCTCATCATCACCAAACAAACTGTTAAGTGGGTGTGATCTGAACAAAGCAAATAGATGAAGTATCCTCTGGGAGATTCTTTTGAATCTAGTATCTTTTGCATTGTAATGATTCTTGCTAAACTGACAAAGCAAAGACAAAGCATTTCCGCATCTGTGCCTTCCTTTGATTCTCTAACCACAATCTACTTAAATGACTCTCAGTGTCTGTATCTTCAATTTGATAAGATTTTGTTCCTTTTGCCCTTGGCAAAATTTGTGTTCATCATCACTGCCATGGGTGTGTCAGACACACCTCATGTTTTTCATTTATTCCTTCATCTCCATCCTAATCAGAGGAATTGTTGGCAGTCCTGTTTTCCAGTGACTGTAACTCATTTTGGAAAATCAATTCTTTTCATAATTGTGGAGATCACATCCAAAGACTAGCATTACTGTAAGTGCTCTACAGCATTTTTGATGAGTCACCACATGTGTCTGCAATTTTTTGCCAGTGACAGGTTACCCCCAAAATGCCAACATTGTCTTCATTACCTTGTGAATTTTCGATAAGAAAACACAGCATACGCATCCCCACCATACATGGCACTTTCCTATATATATACTAAGCCCAAACAAATTTACTATTTTAGATACAAAGCTATACCTATCTGATTAGAGCTACAGCATTCCTTTTTCAAGCATGGTTAATATACATGTTTTTTTCTTCTTTCCTTTACATAAATATTTGAGACATGTTAACGACCAATCTGTTGCCCCTGCCCAATTTGTCGCCCGGCGACAGATTGGTCTTCAAACCAGGACCAATCTGTCGTCCGGTGACAGACTGGGCCCGGATGTTGCATATTTTGATGGAATAGACCTTATAGGGAAGACATCATGATTGATGAGGGAACATTTGAGCGGATAGAAAACACAATCTTCGTGTACCCTCTATCTCTCACTAAGCGATTGGGGCACCACGACTGTCTGAACCACGTCTGTCTGATTGTCCCAGTCAGAAGTGGTTCATGTGAAACGTTTACATGAGCAAAGCAAGCCTCACATCAAATTTGAAGATAAAAGTGCCTTTCATATCACACCAAGCATGTAATGGTTTGATTGTTTTATTAAGATTTGGAGGGGTTGGTGAAGTTATGATTGTGACTGGTTTGCATTGTTCATATGCTTCCAGCTGTTGCATGACAATGCCCTAATAATGCGTTGCTACAACACAGCGATGCCCTTGTTTTTTTTTTAATTCATCTTTTACTGCCACTGTCTGATATAAAAGTCTCTATATGGCCTAGGCCTACACCTTTTTGATATTTGAAGATATCTTCTTGTGGAAATTCTCTCATGCACCAGAATGAAAATAAATGTTGGTAAAGGATTTTTAATCTCAATTTTCAAAGAAAACAGCCTCTGTACATCGTTGCTGACAAAATGATCCCAGTGTGTGTGAAACGTCAGTAATATCCATGAGACGGTAGGTCTACAATCATCTCTCTATAGAAAATGTGGACCTTAGACCATTGTTCATTTACACAGTAAATCCGTATGAACTCGGATAAATTTCAATTCCCAGATAATTTCAAGTCATCAACTGCCGATGTCAAGTTTACTCAACAATAAAGGGACATAACTCAGACAACTCTTACTCTTTTATTCTAAGAGATAAGAACACACTACTTGACATCAGCACAGGTGGTATCTATGTCATTAATCACAAAGTCATTTGGTTGCCTGCAGAGTCGATAACAGGGCATTTTCCAGTGTTTTATTTCTTAAAAATTCACTTTCATGTTAAAACATGCTTGGCGGTGAAAGGGTTTTAAGTACCGGCCAGAGTTCTTCTTTCTCCCTGTTTATTGAAATTTGATTCATTTGAATTATCGGTTAGCTGCAAGTGAGATCTTGGTCCCAACCAAACTAAAACCCAGTTAATTTCAAGCGCTGGTTTCAACACATTTTTTTTTCAAAAAGAAGATTATATTAAAAATATGTGCTTGCAAAGCAAACACATTTCCACTCTGTTCCTCCCTTCCCCCTACCCACCCACATCCACACTCTGTCTGTCTGTCTGTCTCTCTCGTCCTTTTAGGTTCCTAGTAAAAGCCAATGCTGCAACAAAGCCCATGGACCCACAGGGGTAATTTTTAATTGATTAAATTAAAGCTATCTTCACTAAATTTTATGACTTTGTCAATATAGCATAGCCCCACTTTTGTACCAAAATTTCTTTGTTTTTGTCAAAAAAACAAGAGTAAACAACAAACGTCCCAGTACGTCGTGGGTCCGAGTGGACCCATACTTTGAAAGAACAAACCTTGAGTGCCGTTATGTCGTGGGTCTGAGCGGACCCATACTTTGAAACAGAACAAATCTTGAGCAACGTACGTTGTGGGTCCGAGCGGACCTATGCTTTCAAAGAACAAACCTTGAGCGCTGTATGTCGTGGTCTAAACGGACCAATGTCTTTTAAAGACAGAATCTGAACCTCTCATTCACAATCCATTTCCCGCAAAGTGCTAGCCACAACAGAATGGCTGGCATCACTGACATCAATACGCGACTGCTGTGCATGCACCTGTGGCCAAATTTTGCTACAGTAGCAGGAATCGCTCTCTCCACTTGTCTCTGGGACTGCAAGTTTGATGTCAAATTTCATCAAATCTGCTTTCTAAACTTCTGAGGTAAGTCTTAAATAAATGTCAGTGAACCGCCCAGAGAAATGTGGACAAACGAGTCACAAGACAACACACAACGCATTTCGACCTCTCAGGTCTTCTTCAGGTGAAACAAAGACGAAAAAAATAACGAAAATGCACTTAGCTTTGATCGCTTCAGATTGCTTCTGAGTTCAGCGCAAGGAAGAAGGCATTGAATGAGAACGAGCAAGTGTTTTTATAATCTGATTCTGAGGTAAGTGTTTTTATAATCTGATTAGCATACAACTTGCTAAACAATATCTAGGGAATCATGTTATATATTTTGGAAAACAATTGTACAGGAGGCAAAATTACGGTAATAATAATAATAATAATAATGAATATTTATATAACAGACTGCCCAGAAGACTGCTCTATGTGCTTTACAAAATGACAATACATGTATACATGACAACTAACGATTTTGAAAGCAGAGGTGCAGTGACCAATTCATCAGAGTACTGTGTTTTGGATTGTAGGCCTACACACTACTTGTAATGGTACAGTATGAGATACTGACGTCTCTCTCTTTTTTTTTTTTTTACCAGTAGCAGGCCAGATCTGGTAATACAAACATCCTCCTGTTGCTCCATCTTCTGTGGGCCAGTGTGAGTGGTGTGTGTGTGTGTGTGTGTGTGCGCGCGCGTGCGAGTGATTGTGAGTGTGTTGTGTGTGCATGCGGACGCAAACTTGCCTAATTTCAGCATTATATTATCTTATGCATACATGGAAATAAGTTATCACTATTATCCACCTAAAAATCGAATTTCCTTTCAGTTCAATTCAACCCAATGACTGAAAGAATGAACATCTTCGAGGCTCTGAACATTGCAAATGGCGAAGATATTGGAGAAAGTACGAAAGTTATCATTTGACGACTGTGTTGATCATTTTCTTTTGTCTACACTACATTGACATCCCTCAAAATTTTCATATTTCTAATAGTTTGGATGAAAGTGTCCCACGGACACACTTCTAACAAAATGGGAACATCCCAGATTTTAACAGGTTCCTATGTTTAGGTTTTTCAGTCTCTCTCTCTTGCTTAGAACAAACTGCTCCCAACCAATGTTTTTCTCAAGACACAATGACCAAATGTTTCTCTCTCCATGTACCACTGCTGTTAGCAATCGCCTTTTACATAAAAAACAAAGGTGACTAGATATAAATGCAAGCATCTAACAGTACCTGTGGACTGCAATGACATTTTTCCATGGATATGTGTGTGTGTGTGTGTGTGTGTGTGTGTGTGTGTGTGTGTGTGTGAGAGAGAGAGAGAGAGAGAGAATGTGAAAGAGTGTGTGAGTGATTTCTCAGCCTACTGAACAAATACAGTCTCAGCCTACTGAACAAATTTAGTCTCTTTACTAACCAATAAACCATTGTTGACAGAAATGTACTGTGTGTGTGTTTTCCCCCGTTACAGAGTGAATGGATTTTACATGCTGTGTGTGAGACATAATGTTAGAGTGTTCCATGTAAATTCTTCACTGCGGGCTCTCATTAATGAAAATTAGGCTGAAACTATTTTTAGTATGCTAAAGAAGCATCAAGTCAGATACATGCAGGCCTACAGTCACTCCTAAACACGCACTCCCTCTCTTCCATGCCCATATTTTTTTAAGTCCATCACAAGCACCACTTTCCTCTCATACATATTTCCGTACATACTTGCACACAAGACCTGCACTATCATACACAGACTGAGGAACATACCTGCATGCACGCATGCACAGCAACACACATACAAACTTGAAAACCACACACACACACACACACACAGAGCACATTTTCATTTTGTGTGTCATAGCTGGTTTGATGACCACAGCGTGTGAGTGGAGTGATGTTCAAAAGCCAGATGTGTGCCTGTGTGAAATGTGTGCTGGCCTGCATGTACACATGGTCACCTTGATCAATGGTTTTTCACATTACCAAGCATATTGAAACAAACAAGTTCAATCTCTTGCACGAAAACTCTGTTGCTGCTTATGAAAGGAATACTATTCCATTCCGTCTAAAACATGTGACTTTCTTAAATTCCGTACACAAACACAACCTACAGCAAGGCTTTGTACCTTCATGAAAAAAGCATGGGTCCATGCAGACCCACGACAACAGCAAGGCCATGTTCCTTCAAATACGGCATGGGTCCCATGCAGACCCACAACAAACAGCAAGGCCATGTTCCTTCAAAAAAAGCATGGGTCCATGCAGACCCACGACAAACAGCAAGGCCATGTTCCTTCAAAAAAAGCATGGGTCCATGCAGACCCATGATGTATGGCGCGCAAAATTTTAGGCGACGCACGGGAAAGGTTAACTGAAATTCCTTGGGTCTACTCCTTGACTTGCTCAGTTAATTTCAATTTGTTAGGTTTATTTTGAGTTTGTTTTAGATTGGGCAAAAATTTAGATTAACTCAACACGCAGATAATTTTAAATTCGGATTATTAAAAGTCCATAGGTGGTTCAAAGGCTCTTTCACTTAACAGGGTTTTATGTACATGGTCAGTTCAGTGGTGTTCATGATCTCTTTGATACAGAATCTATACAACATATTTTGACCTACATCATATTAAGAGAAGACGTACATATAAAAAAAAAAATATATATATATATATAGAGAGAGAGAGAGAGAGAGAGAGAGATAGATACTGCATCAAAGTGGCCACAGGTCATCTATGTCATGAAAAGTAGAAAAAAAAATGCTCATCACACAATAATGTGCAATCAAATAGAGAAAACATGGAATTTACATCACAATGAAAACTGGTCATTCTTGCTGATTACTGGTCATTTGCGTTGTAAGGAGCAGAGAAACGCCCATACCACAACAATATTCTGTCTGTCAAACATCTATTAAAATATGGAATTGGCATCAAACTGATCACTGGTCACTGTCACTGACCACTGCAACAACACTGTCTGTCAAACATTCTTTTGAAATATGAATTGGCATCAAACTGATCACTGGTCACTGTCACTGACCACTAGTCATCTAAACTGCAAGAAGCACAGAAATATTCATATATTAAACAGTAAGCAATTACCTTTTCCAAACTGGTCACCGGTCATTGTTGCTAACCACTAGTCATACTATGTTTAAGAAGCATATACACCCTTAAGTGAACATTAGTGAACATCAAAGGGTGTGCCGCCCCTCCCTGGCGGGAACTTCCCACTAATCTTCGCAAACGAAGAACTAGCCCTATAACACATCAATACAGATATGAGAGAGTGAAAATATGAAATCGACATAAAACTGACCACTAGTCTTTCTTGCAGACCACTGGTCTTCTACATTAAAAACGAAAGCATTAAACATATCAATATGGCATGAACTCAGGAAAATATTAAATTTACATGAAACTGACCACTGGTCAATCTTGTTGACCACCAGACATCAATATTGTAAACTGTACAGAAGCATTTATAACACACCAATATGCAGTGAAATAGTGAAAACATGAAATCTTCATGAAGCTGACCACTGGTTTTGGCACTGACCAGTAGTTATCTAGGTTGTGAATTTTATAAAATTACTATTAGAGCATATGCAGCCTAAGTAGTGAACATTTGGATTTTACAATAAACTGAACTACTACTTCGTGTCACCCATTCAATAGAGAGAGTATTGGAAGGTAACATTTATGGCCAATGTTTAATACCATGTCCATATAAACTTACCAAAATAATATATGCAACATTTTCTGTATGTTTGTCTACTTTCCAGCGTCAATTATATTATTTGGATTTGATCACTAGTTGATTTAACTACTTGACATTTGCATGTTTGATATTTCTGATTGATTACACACTCTGAAGATTTCTCAATGTGACCATTCAATAGAAAAACAATAAACTCCTGTCTCATTCCATCATTTTTTATTAGATTTTATTATCATTTGGCTCTTAGTTTGATGTAAAGGAAAGACAGGAAACTAATAACGAAATGAAAATAAATAAATAAAAAAATATGGGGCACTTCCCACACTTTTTCTCACAATCGGAGAAAGTGTGGGGGCGCCCTCATACTTTCTCTCACATGGGAGAAAGTGCTGAAGGGGAGGGACAACACTTTCTCTCAATCCTGCATTTTCTTCTTAAGTGAGAGAAAGTGAGCCCCCACACTTTCTCCTAAAGTGAGAGAAAGTGTGGGAATGAGAGAAACTGTGGCCCTACATCAACTTACTGAGAGCAAGCTAAGTTGGCGACAAATTGGCCAAGGGGTGACAGATTGGACAGTGAAGTGTGACCTGATCTGTTGCCCTCAAAAACTTAGAATGGGCGACAGACTGGTCCTGGTGTGTGAGGCCCAATCTGTCACCGGGCGACAAACTGGGCAGGGGCGACAGATTGGTCATTAACAAGACATGCTGCAGTCAAATGAAAGATAAACAAAACAGAGGCTGTCATGACATAAACAAAAATCTGAGCAAAGTGGTCATGATGTATGAGAAATGAAGGAAAAGTAAACAGAATTAAGTGACATTAGTAATGTAAGCAAAACTGGTAGTGAATGAGAAGATCAAATTAAAGCCAAACATTGTATAAAAAGAAGCCATGATCACACAGCAAGTGAATATAATACAATGAAAACATTCGCATCTGACACTTCAAAAGGAGCTAAATTTTTACCTTGCTATCAAAAGTCACAAAAATCAGACAGATTTTTATATAAAAAAGCCCATATTTTTCCTTCCCATGATTTTACATAAGATGTCATTAGAAATTGTATAAATCATAAAAACAATCTTGTTTGCACACACACACACACACACACGCACACACGCAGAGTGATTTAATTCATTTAGCACATTTTCACTTCATGCCCATGACAGTCTTTTTGCACTGTCAGTGGTTCTATCTCCTCTAAAAACAGTCGAACTATAGCTTTGAAATTTTAGATAAGAATCCCACAGTAACTTTGGTTTTCAAGAGAGAACATCCAAGGAGGCTGTGACAAAAAACTGTTGAGAACGGTGCAACATTAACACAATGCTTCTTTGAAAATGTAAACATTGTGTAGTTATGAAAGTAGCAATATTATTGTCAGGGAGGCAAATTTAGCACTTTGTGAAAAAAACAGCCATGGCATTTCCACTGCATTATCTCACAGTCCCAGGAACAAGAAATCACAAACCATGCAAGGGGTGTTTTCTCTCAAATATTCGCTTGTTCTGGAACAGATACATACTGCTGTGTTCACAAATTGAGAAAAGGATATAATGTGTGATGCATGAATAACACACATATGCGTGTATCCATGTAACAGCAATCTGTGAGTTCTTGCAAATGTATCAAAGCACATAAATACATTTAAAGCGTGAATGGGGAGAGCGGGGTAGAAAGGGAAAGTGATTCTGGATGTGTATATTTGATCTCTCTCAACAGAGTGGACAGGGAGGATTTTCAAGCTGTGAAAACACGAACGCTCAAGTGCTTTGAACTTAAGACCATTAGCTCTGCAGGCAAATGCTCTATTTGGCTACAACCCCTTTATTCTGAGATAAGGATGATTATAATGAAACCACTGAGAAAATGGCATCTGTATGTCAACATAGGGATAGTTAAAGCTGAAACTTGAGAAAAAGTTGCACATCCCAGTGGAAATCAGACTAACACAGAATGATCAGTTGAGTGTTTACTGGATTAAACATCCCCATCCCAATCAAGCCTTGTCATCAAAATGAAGAAAACAAGAAAAAAAGGCAAAAAATAAACACACACAAAAACATACCACCACAATCACAGTGTCCAGACAGATATTTGTTTCTGTAGTTTGAATCCACTGCTATTTAAAATATGGTGTGCAGTTCTGATACAATTCTAAGATCTCACCTCATACATCCTGCAGTTTAAAGAAAATCACTATCTGACCTCATCTAATGTACTGTAGTTTTCTGATCAAATCAACTTCTGATCTCATCTGATACAGTGTGCAGTTCAGATACAATTATGATCTGACCTCATACAGTGTGCAGCTTAGATGCAATCACTACATCACATCCCTATACAATGTACATTTCTGATGCAATCACTACACCACATCCCTATACAATGTACATTTCTGATGAAATCACTACGATCCACTCATATCTAATGGGCTGTCCAGTTCTCATGCATTAATTGATATCCACCCCTTTTCTATCAGGTGTGCAGTCCTGGTACATTTACAAAGACTGACTTCTAGCTAAGAAAATGTGTGGTTTAGATTAACCCCTTCACTGCCACAGTATAATAGCACACATTTGAATATCTGTATGCCGTGGTAAAATTTAGCTTTTTTGGGTAGGTTCAATAAAATGGTTACTGCTCACTTATTTCTTGACAGATCTCCAGATTTTTTGCATGTTTGTTGTTATGTACTTGTCTACAATGTCCTGTCAAAATGGCTTGATTATGTTGATAATTAGTATAGCAGAAATTGACATAATTATAAAAATTTTACCCAAAATAACAGTTTTCAAGTATACACAAAACATTGTGCCAAATAGAATGAGTCAAAAAACTGAGAAAGTGGTCTTACTATTTACTGAATATCAGCACTAACACATGACAGTCATATAATCCCAAGGAATGTTGTTGTTGATAACAATCTGCTCATAATTGGGGGTACAATTTTTTTAGGTAAAAAGGGGCATAATCATGCTTTTCATGGTATGTTCACTAACTTGTACATTACTCATCCATTTGTTGAGCTATTTGTATTAGATTTTTTTTGTGGATTACTTCCTTATACCCTTTTCTACAATTTCACATCATTCTAATTTGGTTTTGTGGGTTATAATGATGGTTCACACTAATTACATGTGAAAACAGTTTTTGTTTTGTTTTCAATGTGAGAGAGTTTTAGAACGATTGAGCAAATAAAAGCCCACTAAACACAGCAAAAATACCTTTTGGTGTTAGCTCTCAATAACATTACAGACACCTGGGATTCACATTGTTGTCAGTAAATGTCCCTCTATGTAACAATCTGTATGTCACTGGAGGTACCCCCCCAATTCTACTAGAAAGGGGCATAATTTTACTATTTGGGTAGGTTCAGTACCTTGATCACTGCTTGTATATCTCTTTACATATGACTTAGATTTTACAGCTTCTCTTTCCTTATACCACAAGCTTTGATGCTACATAACAACAATGTAGTTTTGTGGGCCATTAGGGGATGGACAGGGATATATTTGTGGTTTTACAAAAAAGAACAGTTTTCAAGTATACATAAATAAATTGCACCATATAAAATCAGTGCAAACAATGAAAAAAAGTAGTGTGACTAATTATTCAACATCAGCACTAACACATGACAGTCATATAAATCCCAAGGAATGTTGTTGTTGATGGCAATCTGCTCATAACTGGGGGTACTATTTGTTGGGTAAAAAGGGGCATAATCATGCTTTTCAGGGTATGTTCACTAACATGTACATTATTCATCCATTTGTTAAGTTATTTGTTAGATTTTTTTGTGGATTACTTCCTTATACTCTTTTCTACAATTTCACATCATTCTGTTTTTGGTTCTGTTGGTTATGATGATGGTTCACACTAATAACATGTGATAAAACAGTTTTTTTTTGCTTTGTTTTCAATTTGAGAGTTTCAGAACAATTGAGCAAATAAAAGCCCACTAAACACAGCAAAAATTATCTTTGGTGGTAGCTCAACAACATTACAAACATCTGGGATTCATACTGTTGTCAATAAATGTCCCTCTGTAACAATCTGTACATTACTTGGGGTACCCCAATTTTACAAGGAAGGGGCATAATTTTACTATTTGGGGTAGGTTCGATACCTCAGTCACTGCTTATTTATTTGTTGACATACGACTTGGACTTTAAGGCTTCTCTTTCCCTTTACCCCAAGCTATGACGCTATATAATATAATCTAGTTTTTGTTGGCCATTAGGGGATGGACAGGGATGTAACAAAATGGTGGTTTTACAAGAAAAGAAAGTTTCTGAACACATACATATGTTACAACATATAAAACCTGTAAAACACTGACAAAAACCTCTGTTGGTGTTTACTCAGCATCACTGTAAGTATACAGTGTGGTCCAAATTGTTGTAGTATAATACTTAATGGTAAATGTTCAAAATGACAACCATGGAAAAAAAAAAAGTCTGAAGAAAAAAAAATAAACAATTATCTGTTGAAAATGGAAAAGAATAACGCACACACATTGCGTGCATTTGTTATCATACAAAACACTCTAGGAACTGTGTTAGTTTTTTAAGAAATACTTACATTACTGCCACGCTGTTCTATATAGGAATCCATCACTTGCCGTACAAAGTCTTGGACATAATCCTCAGGTTGTCTGCATTCCCAGCTTCATAATTTTACTCCACGTGGTCTTCTTTCACTGATGGCACTCGGTCTAGTCACAGCATTGACAAAATCATGAATACACGCACAGGTGAGAAAAAAATTCGCTTCCCAGAACTTTTCATGCAGATGATCTAGAATGGGTTGAATCCTGTAGAGCCAATCATACTCTGGATCACCTTTGACTGGCATGGCTGCATTGTCATTGAAATGCAGAAAAACTGAAGAAGAATCTGAAATACAGAATAAAAGTTTCAGATAAGTAAGCAGACCCACAACTGGGCACACACACACACACACACACACACACACACACACACACACACCACACAGTAAACGGACCCAATTTTGGGCACACAGGCACGCACACACACACGACGCCACCACACACAGTAACCTGACCCACAGTTGAGCACACACACACACACACACACACACACACACACACACACAAACACACGCATACACACAAACAGCTTCCACACACACATGTACACTTATGCACAAACACACACTAACAGTATCACACACACATGAATGTAAAAACACCAAATGATACAAAACAAAAAATCTGCTTCTGTGTTTTACAAAATGAACAAACTTATATGGAAAACTTGCACACAGAAATAAATAATGCTTAGGTGCACACACACACACACACACACACACAGAGTCCTACCTATCCATACAGTCATTATTTGCCATAATTATGTGGTTTCAGTAGGAAATAGGGCAAAGAAGAGAAATACAGAAAATGAATAGTCAACGAATGAAGAATCATGTAGTATAAAAAAAAAACAAACAACAACAACAAAAAAATAGAGCTGAAACCGGTTTTTGGTCATGAAGGAACTGAAGACTGGAACTTTGTACAGCCGAAAATTGGCACAGTTGACTTGCAGACCAGAATTCCCAGTCAAAACAGCAGCAAGGTTGAAGGGCTGCGCACACCTCTTTCTCGCCATTCTTTGATCAGCTGTTGCTGACCACGCCCCATGCCACGCTCCCGGTCACTTCCACGGGACCTTCACCATCGTCCTGAGCCCGTATCACGTCCACAACCCCGTCCCTCAAGAAAGGAGGGGGTGCAGTGCTCGTTGATGGCATGGGTTTGGCTATTTCTGCTTCATCACCCACACTAACAGCGCTTTCTTTACTGCTGTCTTGTGTACAGAATAATGAAGCCACGTCATCACCAGCATGTATCTCCAATAAAAGTGGATGGTGCTGATTCCCATCCATCTCCTCCTCATCGCTAGTATCAGGATCCGATCCTCAAAGGTCTTCTTCGTCACTATCTTGATACTTTAGAACAACATCTAAAACATCAAGGGCAGTGTAACGCTTGAAAACGGGACGTGTCGACGAAGTGCTAGGTTGAACTGCCATCTTGAATATGCTTATCAGCTGTAACCTCTCCACTCGCAATTTGCATAACATATGGTCAGCTGGCTGTTCGCGTGAAGGGAAAGGGGCTGTTCCTTGACATCAGTAGAAGAGATGAGGACATTTTAGACAGTTGTCTCCCAAGTAGATTTTTCTGCTTTGTGTGATGAAGTTACAGCGAGACACACTCGTCCCGGGCGTAGCAATTTTCGGTTTTCTGGACGAGCGTTACTCTTCCCAGGCAGGGAACAGGTTAAATCACTAAGATTCACCCCTGTGTAATATGGTGTGCAATTTAGACAGGTGTGCAGTTTACATATGATCACTAACATCCACCCTTATCCATTAAGGTGTACTCCACAGATACAACCACTGAGATCCCACCCCTACCAAATCAACTGATCACAGATACAGTCACTAAAATTCACCATTGTTTTTAGGGCTGAAAACAATAGCATTCAGCAGTTCATTACAAAACAAAAAAAAAAAACCCAATTAGTTTCATGACCAAATGCTAAACAAAACCAAGTGATATATATCATCAACTTTAAACGTAGTAGCAGATTCAATCTGAACCATATCCTGTAATTTTGGAATATCTCCCCTTCCAGCTGTGTCAGTGTCTTTTCCAGCAGTCTCTCTATCACTGAAATCGTAAATCAATAACAGAAGAGAAATGCCCACACCATGAAAACTGATATCTATGGGACATCTTGGATCCGTCTTGTTTCACAAGTGGCAAGGAAGCCCTGTGTGTGGATCAGCATTTCAATGCCGTATCCTACACTGTCTTGCCCTTTTGACCTTAGCTAGCCTGACAATGTACAATAACAGCATGACTGGTAGATGACAAGCTGCTTGTTCAATCTTCAGTATGAGTCAAATCCTACAACAGCAGCAGGTCGACATGTGATTAGCTGGTTGTTCATGCCTACAAGTTTAAGATAAAGGGATGTCAGTTGGGACTATCTGGCTTTTCTCTCTTTGAGGCAAAAAGAAAATAATCCCAAGCCTAATGGCTGCACAGGCAGTGAACTATTATAGGTTCATCATGTCTGCAGGACAGCATGATGGAAGTGGAGCCCATCCCTCACCTTCTGCCACCTTTAACCTGCCCTGAATGAGTCAGGTATCTATTTACTGATAGGTAGACAGAGGGTTTTCAAACTGAATAAATCCTACTCGGGGAGTGGTTCAAACTCAGGACTGTCAGCTCTACAAGCAAGTGATCTAACCATTCTCTCTTCAGATGGTTTAAATCAGAAATACATCAATACTTCTGCTCCTTATCCTGAGACTATTCCACTCCCTTAATCAATACCGATATGTACACATACAAAATACAGAAGTACACCAACATCTTTTAAAAAGTAAACACCTCACTTACAAATTGGACAACCATGACATAATATTTCTACACAGTTGTTATTGTAAATCATACATGGAACACCAAAATCTTCTTACCAAATCCCAAGCAATACCACTATTTATGCAGCCCCATGTTCTTCTATTTGCTCCTGACATAAAGTTGAACTTTTTAAGGTGATCAAACATTTCTAGCACAGTTGTGTTGCAGCTGCTGAAAAGCAACCAGTAATGGAAGACAAAAGGCAGTGAGCTAGCTTTCAAACCAAGTGCCTTTTCAGTAGGTCTTGCTCAGTAATGATGAAACAACTCGATCAAATGCTAAAACACACAACAGAAGTCATGAACAAATTCCAAGGTTCAGTTTAGTATGCAGTTATGTTAACTGAAGACCAAGGTTGTTATTCATGCACGGCAAGTTGTGAAGCAAGCAAAAAGCTTTAACTAAGTGATCTCATCTCTTGGGTAACAGAAAGCCACACAACCATACTTTTCTGTGCCCAGAGTGTATATGTGAATTCATGTATTGTTGGACGAGTCTGAGAATATATGCATTCACTTACTGGTATGTGTTGTGTGTGCATACATGCATTGGTGTGGGAGAGAGTGTGTGTGCAGGTTCAAACAGAAAGAGGTCAGATCATCTCCACAAAGCTGGCAGGAAACATGCCTTTCTTTCCGTTCAGCTCTCCCCACTGCCACTCGGAGTGCTCTGCCACCATGGAGCCCAGGACTATCTCATCATCCACCTGTCCACACAGTGATGTCACAGGATTAAACGCCTAACAGACATACTGACCAACACCTTTCCACATAACACTGACCTGTCCACACAATGATGTCACAGGATTAAACGCCTAACAGACATACTAACCAACACCTTTCCACATAACACTGACCTGTCCACACAATGATGTCACAGGATTAAACGCCTAACAGACATACTGACCAACACCTTTCCACATAACACTGACCTGTCTACA
Source organism: Conus betulinus (assembly GCA_016801955.1). Lineage (NCBI taxonomy): Eukaryota > Metazoa > Mollusca > Gastropoda > Neogastropoda > Conidae > Conus > Conus betulinus. Next base: position 29,093 of record JADBJO010009749.1, read on the forward strand.
CAATGATGTCACAGAATTAAACGCCTAACAGACATACTGACCAACACTTTCCACATAACACTGACCTGTCCACACAATGATGTCACTGGAGTTAATGCCTAAACAGACATACTCGCCAACACCTTTCCACATAACACTGACCTTTCCACACAATGATGTCACAGGATTAAATGCCTAACAGACATACTGACCAACAGAGCGATAATGTTGCTTGTAGCCCAGCGACTTCTAAGAGCCATGTCAGGGCTGTAAGCACATTGAAGTCAACTCTCAAGTCATTTCAAACAAACAAACACATACACTCAAAAAAAATAAAATAAAATAAAAGCACAAAACACATTAAAATCTATATCAGCATTGTTCAAATGTGGAAGAATATGTATGCCTAAGGGTGGAATGAATCTGGGGTGGTCATCAAATTTCTTCTGGAACTTTGGGTCAAAAACACAGTCATAAGGAGGGTTTGGGGTTCAGAAGAGAGATTCAAATAGTACTTCAAGGTAAGTTTCAACCGACAGTTGGAAAGGGATAGTTGCCTCTACATATAGACTGTGAACAGGGGTGGTGTGGAATGCACCCAGACAGCTGAAGCGCTTGATGGTGGATGGGATCGGAGAACCAAGTCTCCCAGCCTGAATCGACCAAGGCTCGCCTTTTTCTTGCAAGAGCGTGAGCAATGCTGGAAGCATGTATAATAGGATTTCCCCTCAGAGGTGAAATTCTCGAACCATTCCTTTTCCACTTCAAGATGCTGAGGTGTTGAGAGTGTGGAGTGGGAGGGAGGAGATGGTGGCCTGTTTCCACTGACCTCTGTACCACTGTGGCTGGGAGAGAAAGCTGACTCTCTTGCCCAAACTGGTGGACTATGATGAAAATTAACATAAACATCGAACACGCAAACTGAATGCCATGTCGCCATGTCATACCTGACCAATCCTCACACAAGTTAAAAGCTGATAAAGGGGAACATGCAGCAAAGGAGGTGCAGGTTTCTTGCATATTGGTGAGAAGGCACCACTTGTGATGAGAAGAACACATACCAAAACAGGCTGTCATGGTTGCCGATTTTGGAGTTGACTTTCAAGAAGCTAGGGCAAATGAAGAGTTCGACATTTGCAATGATACAGAAAATGCACTGTAATTCCTGGGAATTTCCTTCGGTGCACCGCACACACACACTGAGACATGCTGAATTCGTTACTTTGAAAAAAGGTGACATTTCTTTATATGCATGAGTTTCAATCTCAGGAAAACTATAAAGGCCATTTGATTGACCGTTACCTTGTATGAACTAATTTCCTGTGGACTGGTAATGGAATAGTTTTCTCTCTATAAAGTTGTTTTAAGACAAGTCTGAAGTCATTCTTTCCCCAAACACAATGGAAAAAATAAAGGCAATTCTTTATTCATTTGTTAATTTAGTGACATGACTTTAAAAAAAAAAAAACTGCAGAAATTTGCAAGAAGATTCATGAAAAATCTGTTCAGAAATTTACAAGCAGACTTATGAAAAGTCTAGCTGAATATTTGAAAACTAATCATCTAGTATGCTTTGATAATTTGTATACTGAATTTTCAAAAATGGATTTTGGGTTCAACATATTGAGTTAAGGAGATTCTCATGAATGTGGCCCATCCAAAACACACACAAACCATCATACATGGTTTTTTTTTTTTACCTTATAAAACCTCCTACCTTAAAAAGAGAGTTCATTGTCAGCCTGCCCCTTAAATTCAAAGAGAGCTCTGCCGGTCACCAGTGCAGTGTGCGTACTTAACCCTGTGCCGTGGTCTTCTGGCTCTTCCTTTTCACCGTCACAACACAAATCAGTACAATACTAAAGTACAAGTTCAGCCAGTATTGAAGGCACAGTAAGAGTATTGCAAAAACATGAAAAAGCCATCCTCCACAAGATTTGACACTTTACTTACCTGTCTGTAGCTTAGCGGGTATTTGTAGCCTTTTGAGTAAAAGTCATTGTCGAAAGGCTGCAAGCACCCACTCTCTAACTCGACCTTTTTACTACTCATCAGCCAATATACATAATTTTCTCTTTCCAATGCATACACTGAGCCAATATAGTGCCTTTCATGGGGAAATAAGAGCCCATGGGGGCCAAAAGTCCTTTGTAGGCCCCCTTGTGAAATGGCACTGAACTTTGAGGAGGCCCAGGGATGAAGCTTCAATAAGGTGAGTGTCTTGTGATGATTTTCATCCACTTTTCCTGCATTATAAAAGAAGGCCCTCTTTTACTTTTTTCTTTTTCTTTTTTTTTTTTATTTTGTTACCAATTCTTTTCACTTTCATGGACTTCTGCTAATTTGTGGACAAATACACAGTGTGACTATCTGCCTATACCCAATGATCAGTGGTGACTCTTGTACTTCATTTCCATATGAATTATGTTAGGGAAGGGTAGAGGGTTAAGATGTGTGTTTTCAGTGGGCAGTTTTTGGTCTAGTGGGCCCCATTTGCAATATGCTTAAAGATGAGCTTTAAAAAAAACCACCGTTTTTTGCTGCTTGTGGTGGGGCCGGAATAGCTCAGTGGTCAAGTACCGGACTCGTAATCCTGGGGGTGGTGGGTTCGCATCTCTGCCGAGCCGTTTCAGTACAAGGGGATTTTTCCTTCAGAGTTAACATTGGTTCTGACTCCATTTTCAATAGTCCTTCGAATGAGACTACAAACCGAAGTTCTGTGTGTGAACACACGCATAACATCTTGCACACACATAAAATCCCATCACCAACTTTCGGAAGAGAAGGCCAGTTTGGCTGTTGGCATGGATGACATGTTACACATAGCATGCACCTTCCCCAAAGTGGAGTATGGCTGCCTTAATGGCGGGATAAAAAACGGCCATACACACAAAACTCCACTCCCTTTGATAGGCAGATGGGTTTAATACTTGCCTGTCTATACAGGGAGTATCCGCAGAAGTATCAGCCTGCGTAAGCAGAAGAAGAAGTTGCCTTGTGGTGAAGGTAACTGGCAAAAACAGTGAGTGATAGGAACTGGGGACAGGCCATTTCAGATGACTATGAATGTTTCAGCAGCTGGAAGCCACTATACTGACCAGGATTACACATCAGTGTGGACTAGACAGATGTTTAATGTGCTTGAAATCCATTCAAAATACAGTGAGTCACGTATGATGTTTATTTTTGTTTTTTTGTTGTTTGTTATTATTGTTTTTTTTTGCTGTCTCATCGTCCACGCCAGTTAAGTGGCATTATTTCCACATTGCTCATTCCGGCTCCCATTCCAAGCTATACTTATTCTGCCACTGTCCCAGCAATGGCAATCCACAGGGAGCAGTCAATGCTAAATTGTCAAGTGGCAACACACCAGAAGACACTGCACTCTATTTGCTATTGAGATACTTAAGTGGTGTTCAGTGGTGCTGGTTCTGATCCAACATATGCCAAACACCATCTCTTAAGCCCCTTACTAATAACAATAATTGTTTAATTGTGTATACAGTGTCAGTGAACATCCCCTTCTGGAGAGTGCCACCAAATCAGTCCAGTGAGAGTCCCTGAGAACCCAAACTTGGCAATCTCAACCAGGATCACCATGACAGCAGGGCATAAAATGCCACAGAATCTAAGACTTTCCATGATGACTGATCAGGATAAAAATGATCCTTTGAAGTTCAATTCTCTAAGACTGCATCGCAGCATCAATCAGGTCTGAGAAATACAGACACATCCATTATCAGAGATGCATTTGTGAAGTGGATGAAACTCAACCACGTGGTTTCAGTCTTCCTAAATGAGACCATAGCAAACTCAACTCTGGTTTTGAACCAGTCAGGGCAAAAGAAATTCCACACATAAATGGCTCTGATTGGAATTGAACCCATGTCCTCAAAACCAAGAATCTGTGTTGTTAACCACAATGCCATAGTGGCTTCTAAGTCAAGTTGAACTGATTTCAAGATCATCATAGTGAAGATGAGTGCAATGGTTTTTCATAAACATCAAAGAATAAAGTTGTTCATAAGCACATGACTTAGATGCGATTTGGATAGGCAATTTTTCTTTCTGTTGTTCTTTTTCATGTAATTTTGTTAAAAAAGAATATCCAAATTTCTGAAATTCACTTGGGACTTTAGAAAACGGATTCCGGGCATGCCATGTAATGTAAAAATAGTTGCTTTAACCTCTTGCATTTGCATATTCCAGCCCAAAACTGCTCCTAGTATTCATATTGTTTTGAGAGAATTTAACCTAAAGCTCACCTACTTCCTTTGAAAAGGCTGTAGTGGACAAAGTTTTCACTGCAGCGCTGTCAAATTTAGTATGCAAAAATCCTAATACACCATATTTCATTAACGCAGAGATGTCAAATGTTTAGGATGCATGTTGATGTCATTGTCACCTTTTTTGTTACTGAACAATGGGACATCAAACATTGTCAATTTTACTCTGATACATCAGACACACAATAACATTGTCGGCATGCATTTGTTAGTATAAATCATTAAAGGGTGGCTACCTCAACTTGTAAACAGCAGTCCTGGTTCAGTAAATCCAGTTTAGGGTGTCACAAAGTGTAACATGATTGTCACACACTCAAACATGCGGCTAGGTAAATTTACGGTGTCTGTTTTTCATCCTTAAAAAGTTTCTCTGTCACTACTGAACCATTATTAACACCGGTATATACACACAGTCATAGAAAGAAGTAAATTCCATTCTTTACACTCTAATGTGGTGTCTGGTCACACACAGCAGGAAGGCAAGTGTCACCTTTGTCACTTGTCACCAATATGGTAAACACTATTCTTGATCAATGATTTCTACCATATTTGCCGCATGGTAGTTGCGGTAACAGTCATCGTGTTGGCAGAGAGGGACGTCACAGAAGGAACACTTGAAGGAGGTCTCCGGCTATCGGCCTTTGGCTGTCTTGCAACCCACGTTGACACACTGATGACAGGTGCGCTTTCTTCCTTCAGTTTTCACCCGTTTATGGTGGTCAGTTGTTTCCTTTGCAATCGGGGCAATTGTTAGACCATCTTCCAGCTCTCTTCTTCCTGCTGGTAAAGCCAGCACAGAGCTGTTCTGCCACATCAGCTCTGAACCACAGGTGGTCATAGGTCTTCTTGGGTGTTGGGTTCAGGGGTGACCTTTGCTAGGTGATGTAGGCCAGCATGATGAGGAGATTGATAGGGAATGGAAGAGGTAACGCCACCACTTCTTATTCTGATGGCCAACCGGGTAGTAAGCCTTGTGCTGGTCAGACTTGTCCACCCCTCCCATGTTGTGGTTGTAGACCTTGATGACATGGGGTTGCGGCTTGTCGTCGCTGTCAGGTGCAGGTGTTGTCTTACCTGGTGGCTGGTTGGTGCTGAGGAAGTAGTCAGGGTGTTTATCTGTATATACTGTTACCGTCAGGGGTCCCTTCTGCATTTGAATCAGCTCCCCTTGTTGTTTTAGGCGAGCCTTGGTCACCTCCTCCGGGAGCCCTTTGCAGTTGGACATCACTATGGCACAGGCACATGTCCTGTGTTGTGACAGGCATTGCATGAGTGGACCAGAGATGCAAAAACGGTCGAAGTACAGGTGTTGGTTTTGCCCATAGTAGTATTCTGAAGCCATTTTGTCCACTACTACTCATGTCCGAGGGGTACATTTGTATTAGTGCGGCTATGTTTGCCAGCATAGATGTCAAAGTTGATGCAGTAGCCAGTGTCAGCATTGCACATCTCCCACACCTTTACACTTGGTTGGTTTGGCCAGCATGTACTGCTTGAAAAATACTCACCCTTTGAATCCTATCATGGCTTCATTGACAGATAGGTCATGGCATGGCTTGAAATTTTTCTTGAACAAGGGCAGAATCAAGTCGAGGGAGGTCCGGATCTTGTACAGGGGTCGTAGTCAGGACTGTCGTGGCCAGGGTGTGTTTCTGTGTGTCTCTAAGGTTAAAATACTGGTTCAACCTGAGAAACCTTGTTTTTGACATCACCCCACTGATCCATGACTCGCTAAATCGAAGATCAGTTGACCAGTAGTACCAGAGTCTTGGCAGATGTTTGATTCCCATCATGACGAGCACAGCTAGGTATGCACGCATCTCTGCAAGTGTTGTACCCTGCCAAAGTGGGTCAGGTTGTCCCGGCTTTGCCATCTGCTGCCTGGAGTACAGGTTCGTCTGGTCAGCAACTGTAGTAAAAAAACAACTGCGGCAGGAACAGAAAAAAATAATCCAGAGGTGTAGCTGTGTCTGGCAAATCATAATTTGGTCCAGTCTCCTCCTCAAAAGGCTGAACCACAGGTGCAGATGTTGCCAGTCGCCACATGGTCACAAACGCAGACAAAGGCACATTATCATCTTCATCACTTTCTTCGCCTTCTTCTCCATCTTCTTCCTCTCCCACATCCACATCACTTTCATTTAACTTCTCTCTTTCGTATCTCTCTACATCTTGTAGTATTTCATCCAACTCCTCTTATGTATAATCCCAAAAAAAGGCCATTGGTAGAAGCTCCAGCAGATGCCATTTTCAGAAAACAAGGCGATGCCGTCTGCAGCAAAGGAATGCGGTCAGTTCACACCCCTAGTCTTTGTGAATGAATCGTTTCCCACACCCCATACTACTGCTAAGATTTCACTGGACACCTCTCAGGGATGCCCATTCATTTTTGGCCAGCCTTGACTTAATACGAGGTCGCAGTGTGTGAGGAAAAGTAATGTGGCATGTGAGGCCGCTTGCGGTGTAACAAACACCAGGGGACACACACAGAGCGGCCGGATATGAGTGAAACAAACGCAAGAGGGTTAAAGGTTAAAGTACACTTCCTAAGTGATTGCTAGTTTGTATGAGTTTCAAGATAAAGACAATGTAGATGTGATATTGGTGTGATGTAGAGCTCAGAAGAGTGAAATGAAAAGAAATGTACATTTAAACTTTTCCCCACAGTCCTCAAAGCTCTCCACCTAGAAACTTAGTCTGTCATCATCTGGATTCTGCAGATAGCAGCTTTTTCTCCATAACTGATTCTTAGCTTTGCTTGACATCCATACATTAGTCAGATTGCTGCATGAAGACAGAATAGGCCTGTGATGGTTAGATCTAGTTGTAAAGTGAGGTGACAGCAGGTGGAAATCTAAACAAATTTTAAATAAATGTTAGTGAAACGCAAAAAAAAAACATGGACAAACAAATCACAAGACAGAACATGATGTGTTTTGACCTCTTAGTTCTCTTCAGGCAAGATACAAAACAATTAGGACATTGAAAATGAATGAGCAATCACTTATCTTCATTCACTTCAGTGCAAGATAGGCGTTGAATGAAAACGAGGCTAATATTATCATTACCAATATTACTTAATACCATTATTACTATCATTACAAAAAAAGGCTGACATTATTATTACCAATATTACTTAATATCATGACTACTATCATCATCATATCGCTATTATCATTACTATCTTCATCATCACCATCATTACAACCGTACTGATGTCATTGTTGTTATTATTACTGTCGCTATCATTTTTACCATTACACTTATAATCATTATGTCCTATTACCACTAATCCCATAGCCAGCATTAACTGTAGAATTAATAGTAGTGCTTCTTAGATACAATAACTTATTCAAAAAAAAAAAAAAAAAAAAGGACAGAGTAATATTGTGTATAGGTGTTAGTATGTTGCCCCCCCCCCCCACCTGCCTCCCTGTTAGTATGTAAAAACTCATCCCTTCTTCCCTCCATCCTCATAGCATCAACACCCTAAAGTAGCATGCACCTGTCAACCACTGCAATATTAGCCCACAGTGTCCTCCACCAACACACACAAACCACCATATCTCCCATTATTTGCTTCAGACACAACTTACAGCTATCGTCCTTTCCCCTCTCACTACACTCCCTCTGTTTGTCACATCAGTCTATTGTTTATTCAGATACTTGTCCCACTCCCTTTTCTTCAACTGGTTTTCTTTTAATTTCATACACTATTTCCTCTACAAGAGCTTCTCTTCCCTCTTCCCTGTGCATATGTGTGCATAGGTGTATGTAGCTATGCTAACACACACACACACACACACACACACACACACACACACACACACACACACACACACACTTCCTTTTTTCTTCTTTCTCTCTTTTTTTCCCCCCTAACCCCTCTCCTCTCCTCTGCTCCTATATTACTGTTAACCTTTCACTCTTTGATCATCCCTATTCCTTTTCACCTACCGCTAATATCATTAACATTACTCTCTTTATCCTCACCACCTTCTCCCTGCTCCAGTAGCACCATTAACTTTTACTCATTGACCATCTCCATTTTTTTTTCCACCTGCTATTACCAGTATTTATGTTACTTTTATCATTATTGCTCTCAGCAGCACTGTCATCACACCATCATTATCAGCACTATCATCATCACCTTCCTTTAAAAAAAAAAAAATAAATAAAAACCCACCTTCATAACTTTTTACATTGTTATATTTATATTATTATAATTAATACTATCATTCTCCAGCTTACCACTTTTCCAGCTTCCTATTATTTATTATTCATTTTTCAATTTTTCTGACATTCCAGCTTACCACTTTTCCAGCCTCCTATATACCCCACTATTCCATCCTTCCCTATATGGTTACAATTATGATTATTATCAAAAACTATTAATAAAAACATATCATAATGATGGGCCGTCCACTACTATTAGATTCCATCCTTCCCAAATGATTAACCTGTTGAGTGCCTTTAAGCCGTCAGCTGACGCCGTAGTAAAAATGTACTTCCAGTGCTACAGGGCCGTCCACTGACGTCATGCATTTGTCTTGAATTTTCATTCGTTACTTTCCTATCACTGACTGACTGAAATAGAGTGTGCGTGTCTCGCCTTATATGTCTACAGTATTAAAATGATATGCAAATGACCACACGTGAGGGGAAAGACATTTTTTCCTCATCACTGACTGGATGACCAGCCAGCGCTTTGTCTTTTTGCAAAGATGGCGGCGCAACCTTCGACGAGCATAGCGACCAAATCAACGTACTTACACAGCTGAGCGGGCTCTGCTAATCATTTTTGATAAAGATAATAATCTTTTATTCAGCGACTCACTCGAGCATGAAGGTTGAGCTGATGATAGTGAGGGAGATGTTGATGGCCATATTCATCAGTTATTGAGTCGTGCTGTGCGATCTCAAGAGTGTGTTCAGCTGACTGGTTACCAACGTCGAATGAGCTAGCCTAGTGTGTACTCTGCACTGCGTGCGAGTGGCCAGCGGCGTGTTAGTCAGCGCGAGAGGGGAGCGCGGCCTGCTCGCGGCATGACACGGGCAGCAGGAAAGGTAGGGGAAGAGGAGGAGTGAAAGAGAGGGTTGAAGTCCAGCAAGGGGGCGTGGGGGGGGAGGGGGGCGTGGTCGTGAACTGACCCTGTCTGCATGAGAGGTGTGAGCGTCTGGATAGACTTCTAGACTGTTTTACTTTCATTTACAGGTGTAGTGTGACAATACAAACTTTATTTTCAACTTTTTTGCCTTGTGTTCTTTTTTGGATGTGAAGCTGTAGTGGTAAATACATATGTTTTTGATTGTGCCAATAAATCTATCCAAATCTAAATGCCTAAATATTTTTTTATGATCAAAATTAAAACAAAAGAAGCCCAGATTCAAAAATTCCTTCAAAAATTCAATATTTCTTCAAAATATCAATTTCGTTTTATATCTTTTGTAGTTTCTGAGCTAGAATTTTTTTAATTATTACCCCCAAATCAATCATTAGATTTCCCTGGCACTGGGCCAGCCTTTGTTATGTAATATTTTCAAGCAGTGAACGGGTTAATATACCTATTAGATTCCATCCTTCCCATAATTTATAGATTTCTTCTCCTCTTTGTTCTTCCTGTCTTCCCCTCCCCCTCCTCCCTGTGTTTTTTTTCCCTTCCCTTAGTATTAGTATTAGTACCATTATTATCATAAATTTTTTTCTTCTTCATTTCATTTATTCATTCATCTATTTTATTATTTCTATTATTTTTTTTTTTCTTTTCATATTTATTATCAGTACCATTATTACCATTAACTTTACTATAGTTGTTAGCATTATCATCATTAATTTGATTGTTAGTATTGATATTACCATTGCTTCCATTAACATGTTGAAACGCATCATATTTTGTCTTGTGATTCGTTTGTACATATATTTTTTTTTGCGGTTCGCTAACATTTGTTTAAAATTTATGTGATGGTTAGTTTTGTCTGGTTTCTATAGTTTTGTAAGATTTCTATGGAAATACGGAATAAATATACAGTGACCGTCAGTTTTGTTTGCATGGAAAGCCACAAGAAGATATCTAATATTGAGTCCAACTGCAAAAAAAAAAAACAAAACTGACAAGGAGCACTGATTTTCTGGTTTACTTCTGTGTTGTTGTAACAGAAAGATAGCATTTTTTTGCCTTCATCTGAGTCCAGCTGCACAAACTGGCTGTAAAGATCCCATTTCTATCTAAGCGAGTAAACTGTGATCTGTCAAATTAAGAGACAAGTGCTCTCACCTGGGTCTATGTGCACAAAGGAGGCAGGGAATACTCCCTCCTTGTCTCCCAACCGGCCTCTCAGCCACTCCTGGCCCACATGCTCCAAGATCAGGATGTGGTCCCCCTCCTTCAATTCCAGGTCCCCCTCCTGCATCTTTTCAAAACTGTACAGGGCCTGACCCCATTGCTCCCCCTGAAATGCCATCAGCATCATCATCATCAACATTATCCTATCCTCTTCTGATCATCTGATCATGCAGGTACCACTACATTCACTGTCCTTGAGCCGCTAGTGGTTGCTGTCCTCACAATAATTTCAGTGAGTGATGAAAGAGAAGTGTCGGAGAGCAATCCACTTCAAGTATCCATTTTGTTTGCCATTTCATCTTCAGTGCCTCTCTCTGTGCATCCCTCTTATTCCACTCATACATAACCTCTCAATACAGAACCACACTCAGATCTATTCTATTGCAGCTTCACCATTAGCAGTCCATGGGGCAATCAAAATCAGGTCAAACTGAGGCAGCCCCAAAACAGGAGACACTGCACTGCAACTGAGTGCTTAGTGATGTTAGTGATGTGTGTTCCAATGCAACATATATGGGACACCACCTACTAAGGCCCCTACTCACAAGAAGAACTTTTTTTTTAGAATTTCTGTAGATACTGATGAAACAATATAGCACAGCATATTCTTCCCCCAATCGTTACTGATGTTTTGCCGGTGTATTTCCTTTTAACCAATTTTTCTGCTTTTTTACCCCAACGCCTGAAAATAGTTTAGCATTACTTTGATCCACACATACACAACTCACCTGTGTACAAAAATCCACGCCCGCCCATCCACATGCATAACATGCCCACATACACCAAAAGCCAATCATAATCATACGTTTCCTAACTGATTCACCTGTGCACAACTACCTTGTTCTGAAACCTTGCATCTGCTGATGAATGCAGCGGCTGTGTGGCCCAGGGGTGGAGACAGAGGCTCTGATGCTGCCTGTGGAGTCTGCTGGGGGAGGTCACCAGGCACAACGTCCACAAAGGTGGCGGGAAAACTGCCCCTTTTTCCTCCACTCTCACCCAGCAACCACTGCTCACTGACTCTGCCCAAGATGGAAATTTTGTCCCCTGCCTGAAAGAGTACCAGGGTCACATTTTGTATTCTGTGAAAGCAAACACACATTTCAGCTTTTATCCCTAAACTGTCCCGTGTGCTATACTTTTCATGTGACTGCAAGTGAACCACACTTTACATCTGACTGCAAATGTACCATTCTTCACTTTTGATTATCTGGCGGCAAGTGGATCACATTTTACATTCAATTGTTTGACTGCAAGTGGATTACACTTTATGGATTGTGCGACTGCAATTACACTTTACTGATTATGCGACTGCAAGTGGGTTACACTTTATGGATTGTGTGACTGCAAGTGGATTACACTTTACTGATTGTGTGACTGCAAGTGGATTACACTTTGTGACTGCAAGTGGGTTACACTTTACTATGCGACAGCAAGTGGATTACATCTCTACTGTGTGACTGCAAGTGGGTTACACTTTACTGATTGTGTGACTGCAAATGGGTTACACTTTACTGATTGTGTAACTGCAAGTGGATTATACTTTACTGATTGTCAGCGGGTTACACTTTACTGATTGTGTGACTGCAAGTAGATTATACTTTACTGATTGTGTGACTGCAAGTGGATTACACTTTACTGATTGTGTGACTGCAAGCAGGTTACACTTTACTGATTGTGTGACTGCATGTGGATTACAATTTATTGATTGTGTGACTGCAAGTGGATTATACTTTACTGATTGTGTGTGACTGCAAGTGGATTACACTTTACTGATTGTGTGACTGCAAGTGGGTTACACTTTACTGATCGTGTCACTGCAAGTGGATTACACTTTACAGATTGTGTGACTGCAAGTGGGTTACACTTTACTGATTGTGTGACTGCAAGTGGGTTACACTTTACTGATTGTGTAACTGCAAGTGGATTATACTTTACTGATTGTGTGACTGCAAGTGGGTTACACTTTACTGATTGTGTGATTGCAAGTAGATTATACTTACTGACTGTGTGACTGCAAGTGGGTTACACTTTACTGATCGTGTGACTGCAAGTGGATCATACTTTACTGATTGTGTGACTGCAAGTGGGTTACACTTTACTGATTGTGTGACTGCAAGTGGATTATACTTTACTGATTCTGTGTCTGCCTGTGGATTACATCTTACTGATTTATGTGTCTGCCTGTGGATTACATCTTACTGATTGTGTACTGCCAGCGGATAACACTTTACTGATCCTGCGACTGCCAGTGTATAAAATTTTACTGATTCTGTGACTGCCAGTGTGTAACACTTTACTGATTCTGTGACTGCCAGTGTGTAACATTTTACTGATTCTGTGACTGCCAGTGTGTAACACTTTACTGACTCTGTGACTGCCCGTGTGTAACACTTTACTGACTCTGTGACTGCCAGTGTGTAACACTTTACTGACTCTGTGACTGCCAGTGTGTAACACTTTACCGATTCTGTGACTGCCAGTGTATAACGCTTTACTGATTCTGTGACTGCCAGTGTGTAACACTTGACTGATTCTGTGACTGCCAGTGTGTAACACTTGACTGATTCTGTGACTGCCAGTGTATAACACTTTACTGATTCTGTGACTGCCAGTGGATAACACTTTACTGATTCTGTGACTGCCAGTGTATAACACTTTACTGATTCTGTGACTGCCAGTGGATAACACTTTATTGATTCTGTGACTGCCAGTGGATAACACTTTACTGATTCTATAACTGCATGTGGATAACACTTGACTGATTCTGTGACTGCCAGTGGATAACACTTTACTGATTCTGTGACTGCCAGTGGATAACACTTTATTGATTCTGTGACTGCCAGTGTGTAACACTTTACTGATTCTGTGACTGCCAGTGGATAACACTTTACTGATTCTGTGACTGCCAGTGTGTAACACTGACTGATTCTGTGACTGCCAGTGTATAACACTTTACTGATTCTGTGACTGCCAGTGGATAACACTTTATTGATTCTGTGACTGCCAGTGTGTAACACTTGACTGATTCTGTGACTGCCAGTGTGTAACACTTGACTGATTCTGTGACTGCCAGTGGATAACACTTTACTGATTCTGTGACTGCCAGTGGATAAAACTTTACTGATTCTACAACTGCATGTGGATAACACTTGACTGATTCTGTGACTGCCAGTGAATAACACTTTACTGATTCTGTGACTGGCAGTCAATAACACTTGACTGATTCTGTGACTGTCAGTGAATACCACTTGACTGATTCTGTGACTGCCAGTGGATAACACTTTACTGATTCTGTGACTGCCAGTGAATAACACTTTACTGATTCTGTGACTGCCAGTGAATAACACTTTACTGATTCTGTGACTGCCAGTGAATAACACTTTACTGATTCTGTGACTGACAGTGGATTACACTTTACTGATTCTGTGACTGACAGTGGATTACACTTTATTGATTCTGTGACTGACAGTGGATTACACTTTATTGATTGTGCGACAACTGGGCCCCACTTTTATATCTTCTGACTACAAGTGTACTACACTTTACATTACATGCCCTTCTACTCAATTCTCCACACACACCACACAACACTGACTGTTCATACATTGTCACTTTATATGATATAGTCTGTCTGTTCACCATACAAAATATTGTCTATTCAGCAACAAGCAACACACAGTAGTGTCTGTTCACTGCAAACAACACAAACCACTGTTCACCATACACCATGCACAACAGTATTCATTCACCACACACAGACACCCAGTGCTGCATCTTTATCCAACAGCATACACAATACTGTCTGTTTTCCACACACATACTACCTCAAAGGATAATTCTCCCTCCTGTCCACTGAAGTCAAATAAAGCGGTCACTTCATCCTGCCCTTCTTCGGCATCCATTGCTCTGCATGTCTCCTCTGGCAAATCCTCAATGATTTCCACAAAAGCTGCTGGGAAAACACCCATTTTCCCATTGAGCTCCCCTTTCAGCCAATCATTTCCACAGTGGGCCTTCAACTGGATCATATCTCCATCTTCAAAAGCCAGGTCACCATGACCTTCACCCTCAAAGTCAAAGCGTGCTCGGCAGCGTGGGCCTTGGAGCATGTCAGGCTTCTCATGGAGAGCGTCCTCAAACATGCTGTCGATGACCTCATCAATGGCTGAGGATGGCAGCTGAGCAACGTAAAAACGGACCATTTCAGAAAATGCGATAATATAAGCACAACAGACAGACACATTCTGAAAAAAAAAAAACCTCAGGTAGACAGGAGGAGATGATACATGAATGAGAGGAAAACATGGTAAGATGTGTGTGCGTGTGTGTGTGTGTGTGTGTTTGTGTGTGTGTGTGTGTGTATGTGTGTGTGTGTGCATGTGTGTGTGTGTGTAAGGAATCGAGAACGGGATGGAGAGAGTTACAAAATAATGAATTCTTTCACAAATGCATACACACACTTAATCAGATTGCCACCTTCTAGCGCACTTCAATGGAACACCCCGCCCCATCCCCCCAAAACATATAAGCAGATAAATATGTGTTTACATGCATAAGTACAAACACGCAAACAGAGGTACCTAGGTGTGTGTATGTACACACATAAATATGCACAAAAGAAGGCAAGAACATGGATGCTACCAGTAGATTTGTAAAAACCTGAAATTTAATCTACACTTACCTTTCAATCTCCCATACACTGTAGATTGTATCTAAGTGAAGAAGGACTCAAGATTTTCTTCTGAAGTCACTATGAGTTATACTCCTGACTTTGAAGTCACTGAAAACTAGAGCTCCAACATGAACATGTTTTGGCAGATGGCTGCAGATATACTTGATATAGAAGAAGCCACAATACAGTTACTCTACAGATGCAGTCTTGGCATTCAATTTGAAACTGCCTCACAAGAGGAATGAAGTCACTGTAAAATTTGCTGTCACTATTTGACATATTTTGCTCCATTTTTTGTAGCCATAGGTCAAATGTTTCACCGTTTGTATCCTTTTTCCATCAGCAGTTCCCATCACCATTGATTTTGCATGCCTTTCTCCACCTCTTCTAGCTTTCTGTCAAAAACAAAATTATAACAATTGTTCTGCTGTCACGCTAACATGTCAAGCATCAACTTCAAATATGCATATGGCTGTGGTGTCAAGCTGACCTAAAGAAAGTGGATCATTTTGTATCTCCAGCATGGAAGAATGAGAAACAGAGGGCATTGAAAACTTGGATTGGAGTTCAAATTGTGGAACTGCCACCTGATTCAAACCAATCTTTGAAAATTCGTTGCTCTTCAGATTAAAAAGAAATGGCATCACTGGCACCAGCCATTATCAAAAACCAGCATTCCAGTACATAACTGGCACAGTAGCACCCACCCAAGAAGGACCTTGTACAGTACATGGAAGCATGTGCAAACAATAACATGCAAATATACATCATCTTACATACATAGCACACACACACATGTACGTGCACACACACACGCACACACACACACACACACACACACACACACACACACACACAAACACACATACCTCATTATGCAGAGGATGGATGATGTGGACAAAAGTCTGGGGAAAGATGCCATCCTTTTCTCCCACCCTTCCTACAAGCCACTGCTCATCCACTTGTTTCAGCAGCACCACGGTATCTCCTTCCTGATCACAAAATCCACAGCTATCAGTTAGTTGTTATTGCCTTCTCCTCCTTCTGTTTATTGAATGATGATCTTCTCTTACTATTCATTAATTCTGATACTGTTGTTGTATCACTTTGCTGGTGTTCAATGACAATTGTTCTGATCCAATATACATACGACACCACCGACCAGACTCTACTAAACTGCATAGTTGAGGAGTCAGGATGAGTGAGCTTCCCTTACCGGAGTGTGCCACCACATTTGTCCTTTGAGTCCCCATGAACATGCTGATTCTGGTGACCTTGACATGAACTCATCATGGGCATAGATGTGGACAGGAAATCAAAATTGAGGTCACCAGGAGAGCAGAACAGCTACAGAATTTGACACTTTCTTGTACCATTTGATGAGGATGAGGATAATACAGACAAAGCAAAGGAGTTCTATGCTGGTCTGAGACCACATGACAGGGCTATGCTCTGTGCTTATTTGCACAATATAGCCCAGCATCAGTCAGGCCTGAGAGAAATAGACACCTGCTGCGTTGGTTTGGAAAGCTGAGGAACACGTTCTGAGATGAAACTTAATAGTGTGGGCTGCAGTCTTCTCAACTGAACCCATAGTGTACTCTGGGTAGGTTGCAGCTGGGTCAGAAAAAATCCTACAAATTAATGCCTCCAATAGCAATGGAACCCAAAGTCTCCTAGTCTGGAATCCACGATGCTTGCCACAGAAGTGAGGTGGATATTGTATTCATTGATTTACTGGCTACCTCTCTAAGTACTATTCATTCACTGCCCACTCTTCCTAAACATCACTTAGTCACTGCCTTCTCGGTATTTACTTAGTATTGCCTTCTCTCAGAATAACTTTAATTCACCGTTTCCTGTCAGTATTTACTTTGTTACTTCTGCCTTCATAGCTTAATATCTTTTTATTCATTGCTTTCTTCTCTTCATATCCATTTACTCAAGCTGTTTTTCTTTAAGTATTTATTCACTTTTTTTCCCTTTAGAATTCATTCACTGCCTTTTTCTCTCAGTATTTATTCAGTCACTGCCATCTTCTCTCAGTATTCATTTAATTGCTGCCTTCTTCTCTTAGTATTTGTTTCATCATCACCTACTTCTCTTAGTTTTTTTACTCAATCACTGTCTTCTTCTTCCCTTAGTATTCATTTATTTACTATCTTCCTTTCAGTGATTCAGCCCCCTTTTGTCTCTTCACATTTACCTATTTACTGCCTTCTTCTCTCAATGCTTATCAACAGTCTTCTTCTTAAAGTATCACTGCTTTTCCTCCTCAGTAGAAAGTGGCCAGCATAGACCCACAGAGTACTGGACAGCCTTTACCTTGGAATCAGAGGCTCTGATTCATGCACGCACGTGCACGCACACACACACACACACACACACACACACACACACACACACACACACACACACACACACACACACACACAACCAAAGAAATACAAACAGCATAACCAAATAATAGAAGAAAGACATACAATCTGTTTGAGAAAGTGCCACAGTGTGCTGGACAGGGGTCCTAGTAAGCACCAGGCAAAGCTCAGCTGTTTCTAATCCCATCAGTTGCTGCGCCCTATCCACAGTCTCAGTGAAAAAAAAATGTGTTTCTATTTCCTTCTCATCAGTTGCTGTACCCTATCAACAGTCTCAGTAAAAAAAACTGTGTTTCTATTTCCTTCTCATCAGTTGCTGTACCCTATCCAACAGTCTCAGTAAAAAAAACTGTGTTTCTATTTCCTTCTCATCAGTTGCTGTACCCTGTCCAACAGTCTCAGCAAAAAAAAACTGTGTTTCTATTTCCTTCTCATCAGTTGCTGTACCCTATCCAACAGTCTCAGTAAAAAAAACTGTGTTTCTATTTCCTTCTCATCATTTGCTGTACCCTATCCAACAGTCTCAGTAAAAAAAAAAACTGTGTTTCTATTTCCTTCTCATCAGTTGCTGTACCCTGTCCACAGTCTCGGTAACAAAGATCATGTCTTTATTTCCCTTGATAGACAGTCACCACTATCCTTTTCACTACTGACCCACTTGTTTGCCATTTCCAGTTAAATACGAATCCATGCATACCCACCTGTAAAAAGCGACCCATCATTTTATTCCCCCTCTGAAGGAATGGGGAGTCAAAGTTGTTTGATGGATCCATTTTGATTTTTGCATACAAGATAAGTGACCACAATGATTAAGGAGTTTTTCCTCTAAGGTTTTTATTGTTGTAGACCAGCCAGTTTACACACAAACTTTCCAGGGCTGTCAAACTCACACAGGAGAAAAAAAAGAAAAAGTGGCATCATGCACAGCACTTGGTCAGAGAATTATATACTGAAAAAGAAACAAACAACAACAGCAATCAATGACATGGATGTTAAACTATCAACCTCCTTATGGCGGAAAAAAAGAAACAGATAAAAAAAAAAGCAGTTTATGACATGGTAGCCAAACTACTGAAATCTTTACAGCAGATAAATGTTATGTTGTGCTGAAAGGGTCAAGCATTATCATTTTTTTTTTTTTTAAGAAGAAATTACGTGGGCTTGTTGTAAGAACACTGAATGTGTGTCTCAGAAAAGGAGAGTTATCTTGTGTATAGAGAGAAGAAATTATCACTTCTATCCATGAAGGTGACAAACCAAGCCAATACATGAAAAACTTGAATGTAATTAAGTAAGAAAAATTATGAATAAATTCATACTTCTGAATGTAATTATAGCTTACCGTCATCCTGTACAACAAATCGTTTAAAGCAAGTTCTATCAAATATTATCCCTCTTGTCCTCAGTTTCTCTGACTGCAAACTTCCCCTAGATTTCAGATTCTTTTACTGGTTTCAGCCTAAGAATGGGTATGTATGATTATCAACTTATGGGGAATGTGTGTGAACCTCTAAGAAAAGAAATTGGCAAGCAGTTTCATAAGATCATGCACTGTAATTTGCACTATATTTTGCCTGTCTTAGAGACATAGGTCTTGTCACTGTCACCAAATTGTCACCAGAAACATGATATTTTATGGTGACAATCAATTTTACAGCATGCAAGCATGTGCAATCACCATGCTTATGCAAGTTGTTAGTGTAAGATGAAGTCTGAGGCCTGCCTGACCTATCCATCTGCTGCCTGCAGTACAGGTCCCACTGGTTGTCCCACCAATGTCTTACAAAACTTGTCACTTGTCACACACAATACTGAGCTGTCACTATCCAATACACTATATGTTGTAGTGTTTTCATCAGCCTTTGCACTTCTACAAACTATAGCTGATTATATACATCCACCGTCTTCAGTTGCACAGCACAGTGTCACAAGTACATACTCACTACTAAATGTCACAGTCACAGCTGTCACCAAAAAACACAGGTATGCAGAACAAAATAAACATCACAGCTTCATTACTGTTGGGCTATGTTTTGGTCGTGATAGTTGCGAAAACATCAGCAGCAGTCTTAAAAAACCCAAAGAAGTACAAACAAGAAGAGGAAATCAAGTGGTGTAGCAGTGTCGGGTAATGAGTGAGCGAGAGTCCTGTGGGTTCCTGAAACTGATGCACTTCTGGCATGCCAGGTGTTGAGTCCGCCATGTTGTCTGCAGTGAGGCGAGCGGAACATCGTACTCCAGGTCACTTTCCTCACTTTCTTCTTCAACACCACTACCTACTTCTATATCACTTTCAATTTCCATCTCTCTCTTCAAACTTCTCTCCACTTTGACAATAATCTGATCTAACTCCACTTACGATCATTTCTTCATTGTTCATAGCAGACACGAAAGCAGCCATTGTGAAAGTCGGTCAGTTTCATTCACAAAGTTACTCACTTGGTTCCCTTCCTGTTCTCAATGAAAATGCGTGGTTCCAGCATCCAAAAACAATGCCGAGACATGGTTGGGCCATGCCTGAGTCTTCCTAGTTACTGTCTGTGACAGTGCGTGTGTTAAGTGTGGTCAGTGCGTGATGAAAAATTCCTACCAGTGAATCCCAGTAGCTCCCGGAATGGAAACTACAGGTGCCTGCTGCTACTCCCGGCTGCTCTTGGTATGAGTACAAGAGGATTTATTAATGAAGATCTAACAGGATTTATTTGAAATAGATATATCACATATGATATCATAGCCTATCCAGACATACAAAGTTTACCTGGATAGCCTTTGGATGCAGATTTTGAAAAGGATTCTGATTCAATATATTTGGACTTTTTTGTTTAAAAGAGCTAAAAGCATTTGGTTTGCAAAATGACATAAGCAGATTGGTATGTTCTACTGAAATGTCAAATCATGTGTAATTGTACATGGTCAGGTTTCAGAATGGTTTAAGATTAAAAGTGGCTAAAGGCAAGAAGACCCTCTATCCTTTCATATAGAAGTGTTATGAGAAGAAAATTTGGCTATTTTGGTGAGACAGAATTCCAGTATTCATGGGATTTCAGTGAACAATGTTGAACACAAGATTTTTTAGTATGCTGACGACACTGAATTCTTACTTGCAAAGACAGGGACTCTTTTGAAAACTATAGAGATATTCTTGATATGTTTGGTTTAGTGTAAGGCCTTCATTAATATAGATAAACCTAATGCCATTTGGCTGGGAAGAAAGAAAAATTTCAATATCTGTTATATGGAATATTCAGGTGTGGCACCTAAAAAATCGCAAATATTAGGAATGTAGTTTACTAATGACCTGAGAAAGCTGCCCGAATGAGGGAAGGAGGAAACACACAAGCAAACATCCTTCCCACAAAATCGCCAGAGCATCCACAGCAAAGGCTGAAGGATATCAAACAGGAGACTCCAACACTGGAAGCTGTTTGTTCCATCTGAGGTTTCCATGGCCTGGCACACTGACACTGAACGTGGACCTATTTAACATCTATTCCGAGAGAAAGACCTGCCCATTCCTGGAAAGAGTCAGCAAGAAGATTTAGTGTGCCTGGATTGTGCCATGTGGCAGGGAGATCTACATGGACTGACAGAACAGGTGGAGAGAGACTGCTAAGTTGTTCATGGACCTGGAATGAATGCTGCCCTGATTCTTCAGGTGTGCCATGATTGTGGAAACGTCTGTGTGTGTGTTGTCATATTTCTGTCTCCCAAAATTTCAGATCACCTGCAGACAGCCAGAAAGACTGCTCCGATCTCAAGAACATTTATATGACCCTGTGGAGTCCTTTTCCGTTGGACTCCAGAAAAAGCAGATAGAGATGTGCACCCCACAACGTGATTCCCTCATGTTGGAGTTGAGGAGGAAAGGTGTGAATGGAGATGGGGTTCAAAACAAAATCTTCAGATCTTCATTTATCACCGACAGTACCTAATCAACTGATGTGGTAGCCTCACACTGAGAAAAAAAAAGACAGAAAAATGGTCCCTCAAATTCAATTTCAGAGAAGGCATTTACTGTCTTCAACTGCAGCCACAGAAAACAACCCCTACCTAAAGACTGGGGATAAGCGTGTCGGAACAGATAGAAAACTTCATCTGTGAAGATTGCTGACCATGAAAGGGAACAAATCAGATGATGGAGAGAGTGAAAGAACATTTAGTTAAAAATGAACAGGGTGCAGAAGAGACACTAACCTCATGAACCCTGTCAGATCTTTGATATAGAATCCCTGAAAGTTGAAGTGCCATGAACAGGAGCTTGCCTCAAACAAGCCCAAACATCACTGCGCACACAACAAGGCCTCAACAAATTGTCCCTCCAGATCAGGGAAGCCAGGAAGACTCAAATTTTAATGACAAAAGACTAGCAGAAGAAACAGAAGCCAAACCATCAGCCACAAGAAAAATCATCTGTAAATCATTCTAGCATATTTCCTGAGAAGAAATAAGAGCTGCACAACTCCAGAAAATATCATATATAGACCAAATTAACCATGGTCCAGTCCAAATGCTTTAGAATAGATAAAATAAAAGTAATGAATCTGGGCTTGGCCGAAAAAAGGTCATATGTTGAGTGTCTGGATGAGAGCACTGCCAAGTGCAAATCTTTATTCACAAAGAGCTGTTCAGGGGAAAAAAGCTTGACCTTATAGAAAACAGTGAAAAAAGCATGCTGGGAGTCAATAAATGATTAGTTAAATGCAACCAAAAACAGGCACTTTTCTGGACAACAAAAGAGCATGAATAAATTCATTAAAAAAAAAAACTTGGTCCTCAAAAAAATATAACTTCACATGAACCACCTGTGTGGGGTGAAGGGACAAGTCAGAATATGGAGAAGGATGAGTTCTGAATCACCAACCAGACAGAATTTTACATAGGCACATACTCATCATCATCATCAACATGAAAAAACCTTCTTTCTCATCATTTGAATCACATTCTCCCACACTCTCACCAAACATATCTTTGTTCTGACAGTTTAAGGATGTCAAAACCTCCCAGCCAGGTTCCATCAAGGCTCGCCCTTTGGCTTCACGACATCCTTTGGATCAGCTTTTTAAGATTTATAAACAAAATTTGATCACTTAAAAAAGCATAACTTTCTCAACAGATGTCTGACAGATATACTTTTTGCACAGTTTACTGGCATATTTTTTTCTCTTTCAAATGTTAATTTTCGCTCTCTTTTTAAACTGGTTAACATTTATTTTGGGCAAGTCCCAACACTTTCTGAGACATAACAAGAATGAAAACTCTCCTCAAACAGCCCTCTCAAAAACAAAAAGGGCTCCAAAAGAACCTACACATAAGAGGCAGCCAAACACGCATACATGGGAACCCAGAACTGGGACTGAAACATCCTCTTCTCAATTTCTGAAACAAAAATAATCATAACAGTCATGTTTTCTGTTGTTCTTACAAGGTGCTGTGGGTATAAAAACACAGACTGGAAAAAGGGGAGGTGCTGACCATCCTCCACAATCTTGGAACTTGTGTTGAATGTGGTGTGATTGGGGGTGTTGAACAGAGGTTCCATGTCCAACACTGGCATGCTGTCATGACTTTCTTAACATGGCAGTGCATTAGAAAGCCTGGATGCTCTATTACTTCCCCTGATGTCAAACTGTTGATGTTGACAATTACACCCTACTGACAAGTTGGGGAGTCAGAACATGCACTTTCCTACAAAGAGCACCAGACCACGTTTCACAAATGTTGTACTGCAGGAATGAACGCATGACACACATGTCTAATGGATGTCAAGACCTGAACATTTTACGGCAATGAAGGCAAACACAAGCAATAGGTAGGGTATGACAGACATCACAGGCATTGATGCATCAACTGGCACAACTGAAAATACCAGAGTAGAAATCTGTTGTGTTGAAACAGAAGAAACTCCACAAGTTTCTGTGAATTATCAATGGAATCTTCTCTTGAGACTGTAGACAGTCAGCGCAGGAGTAACAGCTGAAGCAGGGTTAGAGAGCCTGTGCAAGAATCCATGGTTAGGGAACAAAAGCAAGATAGCAAAAGTTTGAAACTGAAAGATAGCAGACAACATCCAAACAGTACCATGGAAAGTTAGGAACTGATTTTACGTTCATCACTGGATATGAGTCTATGGCCAATGGCCAATGACCAATACTCTTGGTTGTCAGTAGGCCTGGAGGCTTGGTTAGCTCCCCTACTCCCTTAAATTTTCATAATTGAGAAACCTGGTTTATGACATCTGAATACACCCAGTAGGGATGAGGCATTGTTTGGACAAGTAATTATGAGGTAAACTTTTGTAACTTTTGGTGGTTCTGCTAAATGAAATGTCCAAGGGCAGCAGGTGGTAGGCAAAAGGTACCTGAAACTGAGTTCATCAGGATGGCGTGCAGAGTAGGTGTGCACAGCAATGGCATGGGGCTGTGCTGCATGTAGCCATAAAGGG
This sequence comes from Conus betulinus, assembly GCA_016801955.1. NCBI lineage: Eukaryota > Metazoa > Mollusca > Gastropoda > Neogastropoda > Conidae > Conus > Conus betulinus. Next base: position 53,197 of record JADBJO010009749.1, read on the forward strand.
GGTGAGACAGGCCAGGACGCAGAGGAAGTGGGGGAGGGGCTGCAAACAACAGAACAGCATGCTTGTGACGGCTTTCATTTAGTTATCACTGGTTTACCAAGTCTACCTTGACTGTTTTTTACAGTTGACCTCTTTCATTTGTTTGTTTGATGTTCAACATATCACGCCAGCAATGGAACAATGTTGATGGTATAGGAGCACACACACACACACACACACACACACACACACACACACACACACACACACACATTTAAACACACACACACACACACACACACACATATTTAAACATGCACACACACTCACACACACACACACACACACTGGTTGATCCGAAAGCATGTTTGTACATACAGATTTTAAGCAGAGTATGTGTACTTAGTCTATGGTGTTACTGCTTCACCTCAAATGCGAAATAGACACAACAGAAAGCAGCACTTGGTAACCCAATTTGTCTGCCCAATCTTGTTGCAAAGTGAAACGACTGCAGGCGGAAATCTAAACAAATCTTAAATAAATGTCAGCGAACCGCCCAGAGAAACGTGGACAAACGAGTCACAAGACAACACACAACGCGTTTCGACCTCTTAGGTCTTCCTCAGGTGAAATAAAGACAGACAAAATAACGAAAATGCACTTAGCTTTGATCGCTTCAGATTGCTTCTGAGTTCAGCGCAAGGAAGGCGTTGAATGAGAACCTCTCAATCTGAAGTGATCAAAGCTAAGTGCATTTTCGTTATTTTGTCTGTCTTTATTTCACCTGAGGAAGACCTAAGAGGTCGAAACGCATTGTGTGTTGTCTTGTGACTCGTTTGTCCATGTTTCTCTGGGCGGTTCGCTGACATTTATTTAAGATTTGCCCAATCTTGTCACAAAGATGCTTTAGCCTCTCAATGCTGAGAATATTTATATTAGAAACAGTCAAGACGTTAATCTTTTTTTACATACTCACACACACACCACCAACACAGATGTATTTACCTGTGGTAGGTGGATGTTTGGGTGGTGCTGGCCGGACTGGCTGGGGTCTGGAAGGCTTCTCCCTATCACAGACACATCAGGGTCATTATGGAATGTTACTGATGTAAACTGCCAGACTGACATCACTACAAGTATGAGGATAAACTGATATACATTAACTGTCAAAATTCGTATAAAGTAATACTCACTTATTGTTTAGAATCAGGTCGAAGTCTTGTCCACTCAGTGTTTGGGATCAGTATAAATGATGTCCCCTTAACCATTTACAATCAGTATGAAATGACATACATATAAGCGGGATCAGTTTCAAGTGATATTCACTTGACTGGTCAGGATAAAGTGATACTGTTTTGGATCAGTATTTTACATACTGTTTGGGCTTAATACAAAGTGATTTTCAAATACCTGTTTAGGCTCAATAATAAAGTCACATAGCATTTAGAATTTGTGTAAACAATGTATAAATGTATAAATCTATATAGACAACTGTTCAATGTGGCACACAATTTTTAGCTCTTGTTATGAACATCTTGGCAAGTTTGGCAAGATAGTGACCGATGCTTCCTGCTTCTGTTGTTGTTGTTGTCGTACCCTGGCTAAAAGACCCCAGGGATCATCCGAACAGCCGAAGTACTTGAACACTATGGTACAAAGGCATCAGCTGGGGATGAAAACATTACATGTGTGACCATTTTTGATTACCCTGCCATGTGGGCAGCCACACTTCGACTTCAGGGGATTTTGGAGACTGATAATATTTATGCTAGGAGCCTGTCACACACACATGATCCCCACATAACTTCGCAGAGCATAACAACATTTTGATGTCGCCTTGGTGTTCTAGCCTATGTCAATTGGTCTGACACAGTCTTAAGCCAAGGCGGGCTTCCCGCTTCACCATTCAGCCTACAGTCCCAGGTCCAGTGGTGACAGGCCAGAGTTTCCCCCCAGCATGCTCTATGCCCTCTACCCTGAACGCCTGGTAATGGAAGAGTGGCTGGTATCTGAGTGTTAGCCAGGTAGGCCTCAGTTGAGTCTGTCAACTTGGCAAGGCACTGGCTTGGAGAGTTACCAGCGAGGGGCAACTCCGAGGGGGGTCAATGGTGCAAAGGTGTGGTACCCCGAGTTTTGTAGGCAAGGAGGACTGGTTGCACTCTAACCATCTGTATTAAGTATGCTCAGTGTTAATGCAAGCAAACGGGAGTCTGACGAGCAAGGTAAGGATGGGTTTTTGTGTTGACAAATGTTATGATGAAGATGATCTGGCTCCTAGCTCAGAATTTTCTCTGGCTAGAGAGGTGGTCAGCAATGCATGGTCTGTTGTGACTTGCAGTTTCTAATTTTGATTTGTTTCACCTCCTTGTCCTGCTGGGTTTGAGTTAAATCCTCTTTTTTTAAAAGTCCAGTACTATGCTTCTGTTTCTCTTCCACGAGTTTCCTAGAAGGTGTTACTGTTTCATTAAATTTTTAAAAATCTTTCTCAACTCTCAGTTTGCTCATTCTGGTTATCCTCAAGTGAGTACTGTGTATCCGGAAAACTTACCAATCATTAAAGATACAATTTGTATCTACTACAGTTGAACACAGTCATATGCATGTGCACTATTTGCCTTTATGCCTTCTATCTTCAGTTAAATTTCTTAACCTCTTCTTTTCAAGACTCATCACACAGAAATCTGGCTCATGGTGACTCCATGTGCTGTTTCCATTCCACTTCCATTTTGCATCTAACTTGAGGATATAAGAGACTGTCTGTATATCTTCGTCTTCTTATGCCTTTTGATTCCTTGAGGAACATAGGGCAGCGACCACACTCAAACGCATGTGATTTTGGCAGGTCCTCCTTAGCTGGGCCCACATCATTCCAGCGGCCTTCACCTCAGCATTGACACTCCTGTGCCAAATCTGTTTTGGTCGACCCACTTTCCGCTTTCCTTGTGGATTCCAATCCAGAGCCTGCCTGGTTACGTTGGATACAGGCTTCCATAGCGTGTGGCCAATCCATCCCCATTTCCGTTTCTTTATCTCAGTTTCAATTGGGACTTGTCTCGTCCTGTCCCACAGTTGTTTGTTGGAGATGACTTCTGGCCACCTGATGTTCAGGATGTTTCTGAGACATCTATTGATGAATGTCGGTAGCTTGTTGGTGTTGGTCTTGGTTACCCACCATGTTTCTGAACCATATAGAAGAACAGACTTCACGTTTGTGTTGAAGATCTGGATCTTGTTGCGGAATGACAGGGCTGTTGATCTCCAGATCTGGCGCAGGGTGTTGAAGGCATGTCTTGCTTTGTTGATTCGGCATTTGATGTCTTCGTCTGTCCCCCCATCTTTATTGACTACACTGCCCAGGTAAACAAACTTGTCAACTTCCTTGATGTCTTCTTGGTGAAGTACTGGATCTTGCTTTTTGTTGTTCACCCTCATGACCTCCGTCTTCCTGATGCTGATTTGGAGCCCAGTCTTCTCAGCTTCTTCTGCAACATGACATAGCTTCTCTTGTGCATTTTGCTGCTCGTGGGAGAGGAGGCTGATGTTGTCCGCAAAGTCCAAGTCCTCCAGCTGCTTCGCGAAGGTTCACTGGATACCTGTCCTCCGGCCTGCTATAGACTGTCTCATGACGCAGTCAATCACCATCAGGAAGATTGTCAGCGAAAGTAAACAACCCTGACAGGCACCAGTTTGTACAGAGAAGGGTTCTGTCAGCTTCCAATCATGGATGACTTGGCAGGTGGCATCTTTGTGTAGTTGTTGGATGATGGTGACGAACTTTGGTGGAAAGCTGTAGTAGTATATCGTTTCCAGATGATGTCTCTGTTGACACTGTCAAAGGCCTTCTGAAAGTCAACGAAAACTGTGTACAGGGGGGTCTGCAATTCTAGGGACTGCTCGATGATGATCTGCAGTGTCGCAATATGATCTATCTTGGCAGAAGCCTGTCTGTTCTTCCTGAAGTGTCTGGTCAAGGGTGGTCTTCAATCTCTCTAGGATTATTCTTGTCAACTCTTGCCCAGCAGCATGATTGTTGCAGGATGACAGGTCCCCTTTCTTCGGCAGCTTTACAAGATGGCCTTTCTTCCAGTCTTCTGGCACTCTCTCCTGTTCCCAGATCTTGTGTAGGAATGGATGTAGCATCTCAGTCGAAGTCTGGATGTCTGCCTTTAGTGCTTCGGGTGGTATGCCGTCAGGACTCGCTGCCTTGCCTGACTTGAGGAACTTGCTGGCTTTGGTGATCTCTGTCTTCGTTGGGGGGTTGGTATTGATACAAGAAGCTCAGTTGGTGGTGGGATGTCAGGCGGGGCTGGTGGTGCAGGTCTGTTGAGTATTTCTTTGAAGTGCTCAGCCCATCTTGCTCTCTGTTTTCTTTCGCCTGAGATGGCATTTCCGTTCTTGTCCTTGACGGGGCAACTGGGATTTCCAGTCTTGCCAGAGAGTGTTCTGGTGATCTCGTATAGTCTCTTCATGTTTCTTTGGCCTGCTGCAGTCTCTGCTTCTTCAGTCAGCTCCTCGATGAAGTTTCTCTTGACTTTTCTTGCACTTCTTTTCACTTGTCGGTTTATCTCCCACTAGCGTGCTTGTAGTTCTTGCTTCTCTTCTTGATCTTGTGTGTGGTTGATCTTGTCTTTCACGTGTTTTCTGTCTGCGATCAGTGTCCATGTCTCCGTTGTTAACCATTCTTTACGTTTCCTTGTCTTCTTCCCTAGGACTGTTTTGCATGTTGTCTTCCAGACCCCTCACAGACTGTGCCATTGCTCTTTTACTGTTTCCTCTGGCAGTAGGGAAAGCGCACTGAACTTGTTCCTAAGCTCTACCTTGAATTCTTCTGCTTTTTCTTTCTCAGAGAACAATAAAAACGGGCGGTCTGGCTCCCCCCCCCCCCCCCTTGCCAGACCGCCCCTTTTATTGTTCTCTACAGCCAGTTTTTTTAAACCCCCTTTTTCACAAACATACATATTGTGTAGGATTATCTGGTTTTTAATACTAATTTACAAAACTGTTGAGATTTTAGTTTTTGCTTAATCATCCATTTTTCCTGATCGTTTTTAATAACATCATTTTCACGCATACATTCATCAAATGCGTCTTTCATGTGAAAAAAAAAAACTACTGTCTTTAACTGTTCTCTAAAGTCTTTTAAAACTGAGTTATATTTCTGACATAAAATCCACACACTTATCCCAGCGCAAAACTTTGCATAACAGACAGACAAACACGAGGCAACGGCGGGAGCTACAGAAACCCATCACTAGGCTGACACCTGATCACTTAATTTATGCTCCTACATGCGTAACAGACAGACCCGTCATTAGGCTGACACCTGATCTTGTATTTTTCGTTGTTGTGACAAAAAGGAACTGCTGTGACAACTTGCGCATGCGCAGACGAACAAAACATGTGGCCATCAAATATAGAACGACTATTTTAGACTGATGACATAATGCTATTGATTTGTCCCGATCAATGCAGCCAGCCACCAACTGTCTGAGTTATTCTAGAACTAAGTGTTGCCGTGAGATGTTGTTTAAAATATTAAAATGTTGCCGTGTCAAGTTGCTCACAAGTCAATCATCAAGTGGGCAAAAAAAATCCATCATCAAGGTTCAGTCAGTTAAGTTGATCTGAGGAGGTTAAAAAAACGGACAAGTGGGTGTGTTATAAATCCATCAGTAACATTTAATTTCAAATCATCATTTGTGTATGTGTGATGGTTTAGAACTGTGTTGTGTGTTATGAGCCAATTTGGAAAATGGGAGTTAGCACGGTTAGACTTGGGGTCAGCTGTGTGCCAAAAATACATCCATCAGCTGTGTTATTTGGATGGCACATTGTTTGTGTGTAAGAGCTCAAGTGCATTCTCTCACAAGTTCTTAATTCAGCTAATTTTTAAGTTCTATCAAGTCAACCCCAATTATTAACCCAAGTTCCATCCTCAAGTCATCCAGAAGAGTCTTAACTCAAGTAGGAGGTTCTCAAGTCATTCCTCCAGTTCTTAATCAAGTGACTTATAATTCTTAACTGGGGAGAAGGCCTCAAGTGTATCCTCAGTTAACTCAAGTCACTCACGTCACTCCCAAGTTCTTATTTTTAAGGTCCTAAGTTCTTAACCCCAAGTCATCCTCAAGTCGATCTATAACTCAAGTATTCTCAAGTCATCTAAGTCAAGTGACTTATCTTCAAAATCTTAAGTTCAAGTTCTTAACTCAAGTCACCCCAAGAGCGGGTGTAATCAAGTCATCCTAAAGTCTCAAGTTCTTAATCAAGTAACTTCAAATAACTCGTACCCAAGTAATTAGTTCTCTAAGTTTCACCAAGTCAACTCTCATAATTTTTTAAGTTTTTAAAATATATTCCATATGAAATGGATCAAAATGATCTTTTGTTGTTGGAGTTTTTGGCATGTTTTGTTTGTTCAGTTTCTGTATTTAGTGGCACTGATTTTTTTGACGGCTTTGGTTTTTGTTCTCTTTGTTCATATATTTTATAACTGTAATAACCACCCCCAGCAGCAATGACTCCAAAATGAAAACCGTTTCGATCCCAATATCCCATGGTGACTTTGGCGTTGCGGGACTTGAATCAACTTGTTCTGGTGTTTTTTATAGGCTGCATTGAAATAACTGGCAGTTGCTCTGGCACTTTATTATATGAGTTATATTTTGGTGCTTGTAACTTTAACTTTTTTTACTGGTCACTTTCTCCACCTGATTCAATGTTTTCTGATTCTGATTCTGCTGTTTCTCTAGCTCGGTCATTTTTAAGGGAAACAAAATCTATATGATTAAAAGTAATTAATGCGATGATTACTGGTGACAGTAATGTTCCAGATCTGTAATATAGATCACATCCTAAAGACTGTAATGACTTTGTTAAAACTGGATCCTGAGTTAAATCATACATAAAATCTTCAGAATCAATAGGCGCAAATTTACCTACTAGTTTAGTGTACAAACTAAGAACCGTCTGACCAATGATTTTTTACCATTCTTGACCCCAGTTGCGCTTCATATCTGCTGTGATACTTTACAATGTCTTGTGGCGACATCTGTTGAATCTGTTCTATGCTGAATTCATTTCCAAGTACTGTTTTGTTTTTCCGCATGCCGCCAAAGAATACAGTCTTTCTTTTTTTAGGCATAATAGATTGGTCATCAACTTGATCATTTGTAATCATAAGTTCGGAAATGTTTAGAAGATTGTTGCTGTTCATGTTTTATTATTAAATATAATTATTATTTTATTTTTTTTAAATGAGTACCCAAAAAACTGTTACCAACCTTGTATACCATTCTGCTGTTATTGGAGGTCTAAGTGTAGGATACACAATGCTCGGTAAAGCTTGTTAAAAATAAAACCAGCAGATCTTGGCAAGCTAGATTTTGAAGACTCAGCAAAACTGATTGCAATTATAGCAGCTTCATTTGCTACGAAAGATTTTCTAGTCAAGCAAGGAATAATTCCAGACAGTATAAATATGTAAAATAAAAAAAAAAACATATTTATAAAAATGGCTTCACTCATAATGATGATATGTGGCGCTGTGGAATGAATGCGCGAAGCGGAAATAACGCATTTAGTAAACTACAAACTAATGAAGAGAGAAAAAGACAACAAAGCTATGGAGGAACTAGCTGCAGCACAAGACGCTTATGAAAAGCAGAATTGAGCAGTTACATTTCATTAACGACAAACTGAAAAAACAGGGACATGCAGCTTACACATTTAAAGATGTTGACCAGGCAATAAAAGAGTATTTTCTAGTAACAGGCAAACAAATTGAGACATTGCTCCCACCAAAATTCAGTGACTTTTATCAACCATCAGAAAAACAAAAGATGCAAGAAATATTATTTATTGTCTTTGGTATGACCGCTGTGTATTATGTTGCACAAAATATTGGCTGAATTAAAAATGAACAAAATCTATTATTCACCCAAAGGATACTGGAAGGGAATCACGGCAATATAAAAGCTAAGCCAAGCAGCAGGAGTCAGTGAACAAACAGCAAAAGAATGGTTATCTAAACAAGCAATTTGGCAAATTTTTTACCTGCACCTAAACTATTACAGAGACCACACTTTGTGAATATAACACCAAACAATACCCATCAAATGGACCTTCTATATTTACCCCATGATACGATTAGACGAAAAAGATTTCAGTACGCACTTACAGTCATTGACATAGCTTCAAGATACAAAGATGCTGCACCATTAACACAAAAGAGTGCTTTCTGCTGTTGCTATACAGTTGATATACCAACGAGGCCCCTTAACTTATCCTCGCATGATTCAAGTCGATGATGGAAAAGAATTTAAAGGCCAAGTGAATCAATTATTGTTAAAACATAGAGTCACCATTAAAAGAGGCATTCCAGGAGTTCACAGATCACAGGCTTTGGTTGAAAACTTTAACAAACATTTATCTGAAAGACTGTTCTCGTACCAGTATCACAGAGAGCTTATTGATAATTCTCGCAACACAGAATGGGTTAGAAGACGGCCCTCAGTTCTGCGTGCAATGAATGATGAAGAAATTAAAGGGTTAAAACCAGTACAAGCAATCAAATGAAAAACAATAAATGTTGCTGAAGAGTCTTCATCCATTACATCCAGCAAACTATTACCACTTGGTTTGAAAGTAAGGTATCTTTATTTACCGGGAGAAGCAGAAGGGGACACTCGCATCAGGGCAACAGATCCAGTTTGGAGTGTTGATCCATATGAAAAAAAATTTTTTTTAAATGAATCCACCTGTGTATTTATTTACGAGAAACTGACACAACAAAACGACCAGCCCCTCAAAGATCTTTTGTGAAGGAAGAACTGCAGATAATCCCACCAGACACAGTTCCAGTTGCTTAATTAATTTACAAAAATATATTTGAGTTTAAAATGGAAGCTCAGAAGGAAGCAAGAATGGTAAAGGAGAGTCCTTACGAGAATTAACAAATATATTTGAAACTAAAATGGAAGCTAAGAAAGAATCAGGAATGGCGAAGGAAGAATACTTAGAATTAATGAAAGAATTATTTCATTATAATTTTATAATTAGAGAAGTATTTAAGAAGATTGACGAACTCATGCTAAAACAATCACAGCCCCAAAGTCTAATATGGGAAAAAGAATATCTTGAAATGGTAAAAAAAAATTTGAGCACATATAGTAAACATGAATAATAATTTAGCTAATCTAGATGATGATATAGCTGAGCTTGTGATACAAGTTGAAGAAAAATATAAACTCCAGCATAAAGATATATGATTATACTGTTCTCCAGTGCCCAACTGCATATGAATACTCTGGATTAACAAATACTCGTTTTGTGTTGATGCTGTCAAGCGCTTTTTTGTTACAACTGTTGTGTTGATCTCATGTAGATTAGATCTTAGTTTCACGTTGTCATGATGAAAAGTCTGTTTATTGAACAATGCCTCTTTGTAGTTGTCATGTGATATGTTCGACTGCACAATGCTCCGAGATATCCCCTTTGCTTTTTTAATAGTGCTACTTTGACACGAAAGACTGTACATTTTCGATCTTAAACCAATAAACTCCTTGATCACCCCTCCAGATAATAATCCTTCATCTTCATCTTTCCTAAAACCTTCTTATTAACAGTTGAATGCAAGGGCTGCCTTTAGGATAATCAGATGTGCCGTACCATCCACCCGTCCCTTTAGCTACTTCTAATTCCATGTCTTTGTAGACGTCTTCAGTAGGGATATCGAGGATAAAACTGTCTGTATCTGTGTAAAGTACTCTGGACTCTGGATACAAGGGTTTAAAGTAGTCATAAAGAAATTCTAACATCAAAAGCTTCGACAGCTCTAAAACAGTAAACCCAATAAAAACAGGTTTGTCCAATTTGACTTCTTTTTTTTTTCATCATTAATCAAAAAAGCTGATCATGAAATCTTCTAAAGTCCGATAATTTGGTTTAGAAGTCAACTTAATTGCTTTGTTCTCTCTGGTGACCAATCTGACATCTTCGCGCTTGTGTGGATTCTCCATAGTCTTTCCAAAACAGCTGTTGTTCATCAACTTGAAGAAGTCTTTTTCTGAAGCATCTGTGGATTTAGTTCTGAGATCAGTGTTCTTCATTATGTATGGTTTCATGAACTGTTCTTGGTCAAAAGAAATTATACGATGAACTGCTGTTAGTTTTAAACCATGCCTTAAATAAAACTGAAGGAGCCTGTAATGACAGACATATTTCTTTTTTGCCTCGAAGATTAGGCACATGTTTAGGTGGTTCTGTTTTTGAAACCTTTAGGCTTTCTGCCGCTAATGGATAGTCATTATGCAGGTCATGGAGTTCATGAGGATATTGTAAGTCAACTTCTAGAATAAGACCTCTTTTACGATCGGCTGTAAGAGTATGCAGTTGTTTTACAAAATTTTTGAATGTCTTTTAACCCTCCTGTGTACATTTTAAAGTTGCGTAATGGAAGTGATTGACTCATAGCCCAACCATACAGATTATTTGCATCTAAATACATAAGATATTTAGACTTCTTATCAGGATCATAATCATCTAGGTATTTGTTGTTTGCTTTACAGTAATGATGCGACGCCATACTAATTCCTCCACGTAATCTGTTTTCAATCATCTGAACCATTGGCAAGTCAGACAACAGGTCAATCTGTAATCCAGTAAATTTTAAGAAAGCGTCCCAACTCATCCCGGGTGCAGAAATATAATGTGAAGGATCCAGGCTGTAATGTTTCATGCAGGTCTTTCTGTAATTTTCAAAAAAATGTCCACCAACAAACAAACGTCGGCCATTAAATAAGAATCATGATAGTCTCCCATTGTTTTACACTCTAATTTCTGCCATGCTTCTTGAGCATGCTGATAGTCGGAGTCGCTGATGTCCTTTCCTCTAAGACTAGAAAAGAACGCACGTTTAGAAGGAAGTGAGTCTTCATCAAACCTTTCCCAACTGTTCATGTACTCATAGGGTAAACGCCCTCTCTAACGAATGTTGGGTCAAAGTATTCTTCTGTTATTGGACAGGACTTTAATGACATAGCCAGTGACTCTAATGATGCCATCAGGTGTTGCATAGAGTCATAAAAAGACAAGTTATTTAAAGTGAAACACATGTACTTTTCTGATGATTGTGCAATGCATTTTGCCCTGAAGTTGCTTGTCACTGCTTGCAATATAAGATGAGAGTCGTAACCTCGCAAGTTGTGAAAGAATATAGGCAGCTTCCAGTCTTTGGTTCAAACTTTAGTTGAAGATTGCATTTACTGTACGCTACTCCTCTGAACTTTCCGCTAATGTGATCATGGTCTCTTACTGTTGGGTTTGTTGTGTCTGGTGTTAGGAGACTCTGTAGTTCTAAACTGCAAATCAACAGTGAGTGGCTGAGTCATGCTGTTGTTGGTCTTCAGGGATCATCTTGATGTCGGATAAATTCAGATTATTAGAACAGTCATTACGCACTTGCTGCATGCATTTTAAGAAGTATTCTGCAGAACGAGGCCCTCTGTATAATTCTGGCTTTGAATGGGCTCCATCCGACCTGAACACATGAAGGCAAATGACAAATCTGGTGATTACTCACTAAAACTGTTTTTGATAAATTTTTTGGTGCTGGCCCCTCATAAAGAACAATAAGCGACTTGAAGTCTGCATAAACAACATATGGACTCATTTGCAATCATTTCCAGTTCTTAAAACAAACCTTACTGCCTTCTCTTGGCGTAATTAGTTCTGTATTGCAGTCAACTGGGCTGTTACAATGTTTTATATGTTCACTTGCGGCTTGAACAGATGGAATTCTTGTTAAACATTTTCTGCAGAATTTTTGTTTGCTATGTTTTTTTGTAGTATGATAAATTAGTCTACTCATGGTGCGTATTAATGAGTAATGGTGAGGCAACCCTGTTGGCGAAGACATCAGGAGTAAGTCCACATGATTTTTGGTTGGATCACCAATTGTTGGTGAGTTCTTGGACACTCTGATGGGCAGAAGGTTGGTTTACTCAGACCATGTGTATATGTTAGTTATTGGTTTGTTCTGTTCTTCAAACTGATCAATTTTGTCTATGCTAAGAGGAAAGGATATTCCACTGAAGTTAGGGAATTGATGTAAGGTTGATAGTTAGACACTCTCTCTGCGTTTTTAGCAACGTGATGTAGCCTTGCAAGAAACACACCACATAAAACATTTGTTGTCTGAATTCTTTATGTTTAAAACTGCTCTTTTTGCAACTAATGTTGGAGGTAGTGGAATGTAAGACTTACCTACAATCGGTGCATACTTAGCCTGTTTTAATTTAATCTGTAAGACTTCACCCTCTGACCAACCAGAGCCTCTCATTTTAGCTTCTTCAGAGGCTACATCAAACTGTGTAAGCAGTTTAGTCTGCCCAACCAGGTGTTAAAGTCATTATAGGAAAGAATAGTCTGCTGTTTAGTTGAGACCCAGACTTATAGATTTTCATCATGTATTGTTGTACAGTCGATTAAAACAGTTAATCTTACTTTAACTGGTGGGTCTATTGTTATTTTACTTAGAACTTGAGAAATAGCATGCGCAACGCTTACCTGTACCTTTGTTGGATTAATAACTTTAAATCAATCTCATTTAAAGCTTTTGACAAATGCTCTTCCTCAAAATATTCATCTAACCAAGCGTCAGGACTTTCATATATCTCTTAGCCATGTTGAGCTTCTTTTCTAACTCAAAATATTTTTGTAAATTAAAAAAAATTATTTAATCAGAATCAATATTAACGGTCTTTTTGTGCTTGGACTCATAAACTAAAGTATAAACACCCTTTAGCGTTGTTAATGTGAGCTGTTTAGAACAGAGTTTAATGTCTCATTTACTTTTTTTAAACATTCTTTTCTTATCTGATCGGTGTCTGTTGAGAAAAAGTTGCCCGCGCCTTTTTCTGAAGATCAAACTTTTGTCTTTTGTAGTCATCAAAATCAGCCTGTAAACGACTAAATTCTTCATCTGTGATTTGCGAATCAACAAGCGCTTTATTTTTATATCGGTCTGAACGAACTAAGTTTAGCTGTTATAAGTTTAACTATAGCTGTGTGCTTTTGGAGTTTAGTTTTTATTTTTTTGCTGGCAGCACCTACAGCTAATGAACACAGGCCAAGAGTTAAAGACACACCACCTAGAGGTACAGCTGCAGGCGCGCCTACACCTGTTGCTAAGAGACCTACACTTGCTCCTGCTGATATAGCACTAAAGTCGATGCTCCAGTATTAATATATGTAACAGCATTAAAGGTGGCAGAATACCTTCATTTGGTTTTGCTGCATTTTGAAAGGTCTTGCTCTAGTTTTTGTTGCATCTGTGTAATGTTTGCTAATCTGAATGTTTTTATGTCAGGGTTTTCTACAGCAACAGGGTTGTCACCTATCTCTTCTTTGGGCACTTTTGGATAATTCTGAACAGGCATGTTTTAAAAACAAAAAATAATTTAATATACAATATCTTTTAATCTGTTGTTGTGAATATTCAGCTGTGCATCATATATTAAAAACAAATATACATTAAGTGGTTTATCACTATCTTTTTCTTTCTCAATTTGAATGATTATTCCGTCATTAACAGGCCTCCCACTTCCATCCAACTGATTATCCTCTGTCGTCCTTAGGTCAATCCATAAACCATATTTCGTTGTTAAATAATCACCAAGTCTAACATTATGAAGGTGTAGATCTTTAGACACAAGGTCTACTGTTGGATGTATATGTCTCCCACCTCCAAACAATTTTCTTATTTCGTCAAAATGCTGATACGGTTTAAAGCCCACTAGCGTAGATTTGGTTAGGGCTACCCTTAATTGAACATTGTACTTTCGTTATTTTAGATTAATAAACTTTTCAGTTTGTCTTTTGTATGGTTCTTCATCTTCACACTGCAATAAAATACCTTTAAGCGATCTTGCTGTGGCACTATAACTAAAATTCCATATAGTGTCTGCCCTGCTTTTGGTATATTTAGAATGAGGAATCATTCTTTCGTAATGTATTGCAAATTTTGTCTGATATTGTTGCTTGATCTGCCTTGCTAAGTTAGGGTTGTTAACAATGTCAAACTCTAACGAGATGTCAGAAATGCTGTATTTTGCTTCGGTGTCTTCTGATTTAATAACGTGTCTGTATTAATTAAAAGTTAGTTCATATGACAATCTGTCTTTTAATGCTCCTTGAAAGTATGGTGCATGCACACTTAACAACTCAAAATCCAAGGGTATGGAAAAGCGATTTCCATACGCAAAACTTACAGCTTTAGCCTTGTTATTAATGTCTTTAGCATCTTCAGTGCCTACTCTGTGTTTTAGCGCATCATCATTTTGGATTCCTTGAAACGCAAGATCCGCCCTTTCATTTGCGGTTAGCCATAGATCAGAATAGATTGAAAATATGTCTGCATTGTGTAAAGAAAATACTTCTTGTCCCTCAAGTTTTATGGAAATTTTCTTAACGATTGCCCGCCCTAAATTATCGATTACTGTCCTGTTTGGGTCTGTTGCTGATTCGAGTTCTATTTGAAAGTAAGTCGCGCTGAGCCTGGCACAATCACTTCATCTGCTCCTAGGTCTGGAAATGTAATGGTAAGAATTTGATCTGTATCAATAGTAGATGGATTATTAGGAACAAAAACATTTTGTTTATTTCCCTTCACACCTAAGGGCTCTTTCAGTCTTCTGTGTGGGTCAAGAATTGAACCATATACTTGCAACATTTTTTTTTATAAACAAAAAATAAAAAGTTAATTATTTTAAAAAACAAAACATGGAAGGCATTGAAGATGAAGATTATGTTTTTGATCATGGAGACGACATGAGTGAGATGACTCCTTTGACCTATCCATTGCGACATGAATTAACGTTAAGTAAGGTCAGATCCATTTTACGAAAGTTTAGGTCAAGAACCTCCCGATTTTATTGACTCTAATGATTTTGAACTAAAAGATAACCATCTGTTTGTGAGAAGTGACCAAGGACAACTTGTTCAGCTTACAACTAAACCAAACCCATCAAAGTTTTTAGCCAAGAGTACAATTAGGCAAAGGCTCAGTGTGAGTGAACAAAATCAGCTTGGTATTACTAAACCACCAAAATCAGACGCGGAGATAGTTTCTAAACTCAAAACACACTACAAGAACTCCCAATAGATAACCAAATGAAAAACATGGAACTTAAAGACTTAAGTCAAACAGCAGACAAAATAATAGAAGCAGAAACCAGTTTTTTCAGAAGAAACAGCTTTAAAAACTATACATGATCCGCCGCTACCCATGCGAGAAATAGAGGCCCTTGATCATGCTTTGAGAAGCATTAGAGGTGAATTAACAAACAATTTAGCAAAACTGGATGAACTAGATGAGCATATAAAAAGAGAAAAAGAAAAGCTCTTTGAGGCTGATGACTCACTTAGGGCATGATATTAAAGAAAGAATAACACAAAGACTACATGATCTTAAACTAGAGAGAACATCAAGACTAGAAGTGTTGTCTACTAACCGAGAACATTACGAACACAAGTGAACAGAATAAGAGAAACTATCCAAAGAATTTTATATGAAAACACGACACTAGCAGAACGAATACGAACACAGTTTTAGAGAGCAAGGAGTCACATTAGCAAGCGTTACAACAGCCTTAGGATTTGCAATAAGTACACTGGTGTTGGCTATTACAGGTGGCAGTGGACAACGGTCAGTTCATCCAGGGCCATCTCCATCACCACCTGACAAATCATGGGTAAAAAAACAACTCGATAATCTTGCAAGTTTATTAAAAAAATTAGCTGGTAAGGCCATAGACTCTTTACCAGGCATATTAGGGAGTGTCGTTAGCTGGCTTTTGTCTACTGCAAGCAAAGTAGTTGGCTTTATGGCCGAGCACTTATGGTCATTAGTTCTCTTAATATTTGGGTTACTTGTTAATAAGAAAAAGACCAAGTAATCCTAGGCCAGTTAATCCAAAAACAAGTGCTGTCTTTTCATATTCATGGGTCATTATTTCTTTCGTCTTCAACGGCTTTGGGGACTTCGTGGACTTCGTGAACTTTGGGCTTTGGATGGTCGACTTGTTTATTCATTGTTTGTAATATTACTGGCTTAGAATTTATGTCGTTTTTCCCGATCTTTTGTTCATTGCCTGCCACAAGAATTTCATTATTGTAGTTTTTATTATTGTTCCTATCTGGAGTCTGAGGTCTGAAGGCAGCATATATAAACCACTGCCAACAGCAAAGTCTACTTTCGATCTTGCGTATTGTAAAACATTTTGGTACCTTTTAATACTTGAAGGTAAATCAACTGCAGAATTAATGGCATCCTCTAAATTTGCTAAGTACTCTTTTTGTGCGTCAAAGCCTGTAGAAGGATCAATTATGTTCGATCTTGTTTGTGCTTGCGAACCTAACAAACACCAAACATAAGTACGAATAGAGTCATTTATTCGTTCTATTCCTGCTCTGGTTAGACCCTTAGATGTGTCTAAAATAAATGTTGTCCACGCTGTTTTATGCTTTTGCTCTATAGACCTGAGGTGAACAGTTGTGCCTGAAGAGAAAGATGTGTAAGGAGGATTCCAGTCATAGTTATACTTTCTGTGCACGCCCAAATAATAAAGAGTGCCTAAACCATGATTAAGATCCAGCTTTTGTCTAAAGTCTGTCTTAACATTAATACTGAATTTGTTACAGATCCTTTCAAAAGCCTTCATATCTATTCTGTTGCTGAATGGATTAAACGGTTTGTCATTTGGTAATGGCGCTGCAGTTCAGACAAAAAATGTCTGAAGGTGTAATAGAAATGAAATCTATACACTGACCTCACCAAAGGATCAGGATGATTTAAATGATCACCATACAACACTCCACACCCACTTGATGCACAAAACACAGCAAAGTTTAACTGGTTCTGATAAAACTGCATCGATGACTGAACCATTTCGGGATGTGGGTCATTTTTAATAGGAGGGTTAAGATATTTGTTCAGTAGAGTATTAACTCTCTTCAGTATGCATTTTACTGAGCTTAGTTACGCCGAAAACCATCAGCAAGGTAAGTAACTCCGTAATTTGAACATGGTTACCCAATTAAAAAATTAATTTAAAAGAGAGGAAAGGAAATAATGAAATGAAAAAAATTATAAAAATTCCTACGAATATATATGTTGCTATATCATAAGTTTGAAGAATGTCACATGAGCCATTTACTCGGGGGGGAAAAAAAAAAAAAAAATCTTCTTCAGAACTTTCTTTCGAATTGTTGTTCATCATACCTGGAACCTCATCCCAGTGGAAATCTAGGTCACTCTAAGCTTCATTACCCAGCACTTTCACGAAGTCTTATGCCGTAAATCCTACAAAACACAGTATCTCCATCACTAAATCTCATTGTAGTCATGTTCTCGCAAGACTTCCTTTTCTATGAGAAACATGGCGGCGCCCACTGTTGCCACATGTTTTACTGGGCGCTGGCGGGCGCTCAGCCTTTTGGCTGTGTGATTTCCAGTCGGGCGCTAGCGGGCGCTCGCTTGTCAAGAGAGTTAACCTTTACTTGAAAGGCGTCAGACTGAGTCACAGAAATGTCAAGAGTATCAGCTGTTATATTTTTAAGATTGAAGTGCGGCCCAACAGAATATTTTGCATCAGTATATTCAAATGAATTCATTTTTATATTGTTTTAAAAATGTTTGTAACAATAACGACTCAAGACAGTCCCTCATTTTTAAAATATGCTATTGATAACGAATGCGGAACCCGAAGGGTCGCACTCCATGAAATTTTTTACAAAGTCGTATGGTTTAATATAAGTGAATCCAAGAAGAATAATAAGATCAAAAAATTTGACAATATAGGAAATTAGTTAGCCAGTTAACCATACCTGATGGTTATTACGGGTTTCGCTCACTAAGAGAAGAAATGAGTAACATGGGCATTACTCTCAAACTTAATAATGCAAATCTAAAAACAATATGACATTCAAACCTGAAAAAGAAGAAGTAGGTTACGTCTTTGATGGAGAGCTAGCTAAAATGTTAGGCTTAGCAACTGATAGATTTAGAGTTAACCCAGAAAAAACTACTTATGAGGGAGAATATCCACTCAATCTTGCATTACATTCATTACTGTATGTTCATTTAGACAAGCTGAGCACTGATGAAAACTTATATGATGGAATGCCCTCAACTGTTTTAAGAGCTCTTCCGGCAGGGAAAGCTGCATATTGCGATTATGAAATTATACAATTCCCTAATTTACAGATAAAAGATTAGCTTGTGGGAGGGTCAGATCATTTAATATAAAACGGATCATTTAATATAAAAATCACAGACGAAACAGGGAAAGTCGTGAAACATAATAACCTACGTATTGTTTTAGAAATAAAATAATAAATTGTAACAAAAAATAATGTCACGTGGACCAGAAGAACCAGGGGTTACATTAGCACCAGAGAGGTGTATAACTTTAGAATTAAATGACCTTGCTGACATTGAGGACTTTGAACAGAACGGTGAGACAGGCACTTTGTATGGTTTTGAGTACATCAGAGATGGTTATTATAAATGCAAAGAGCTTAGCGACAGCAAAAGGTTTCCTAAACTAGAAACAACTGCGCAATGTAGAAGCAAATAATGCAGGTCAGTATGAATATAAAATAATTCGAAAAACTGACAACAAATAGCACTTAGAACCACAAGTAGAATGGGACATAAAATTTGAATTCATAAGTCCATTTACATTTTTTGACCATCAAAAAAGTTTCAGAAAAGCATTCAACTCTGGCCCTTTACATGTAAGTCTTATGCCAGAGGACAATAGTCAAAGAAAGATCAGAATAAAGCCTTTTGGAAACAAACAGTACATCCTCCACAGAAAAGAATCAGTTTCAAAGGACTCTTCTACAAAATTACAGTTCATTCCACGAATGAAATTAGGAGATGCGTACACAATAATATTTGAAATTTCTGTCTTAAAAGATGAGGAGAGGGATGGATTGTAGGTGTTAGTGACAATCTTATGAAAGGAATTCTGATTAGCTGGAAAAACTTAGACGTTGAAAAACTTAAAGTTACTGTGGTCGTTTTTAACAGCGGTGAGGAGATTAGGGTTATAACAACCAGTGATAAAATCGACATTTATATAACTGGAAACAATCTGACAGGACTGAATTGGATTAATATTACACATTTAGATCTTACAGGATTTTATTAAACTGAACAAATTTTGACAGACAGTATGTTAAAGATAATAACTGAATTAGATTTAATTATGTTATAAAACTATGGAGCGGTTAAACTTCATGACAAAAAAAACTTACAGTGCATTGATCTGCGGGCAGACCGGCTGTGGAAAAACAATATTTGTCCTTGACCTATTACAAACAGTTTATCGTTATAATTTTGATCATATAGTATTTTTTGCCCAACCTTAAAATGGAATCAGTCATATCATGATCAAATGTTTATATGGACAGATGATGACATATATTTAATTGATTCTAGCAATAAACTGAGTGAGTGTTTAAAATACTTTTATAGACTGTTTGAGGGAACGCAGACACTATTTATTATAGATGACTGTTCGGCAGAAAGAGACATAATTAAAAAAAAAAAAGTTAGTCAAAACTGGCTTTCAGTGGAAGACATGCTGGGATAAGTGTGTGGATTTTATGTCAGAAATAAAACTCAGTTTTTAAAAGACTTTAGAGAACAGTCAAAGACTGTAGTTTTATTTCACATGAAAGACAGAGACGCATTTGATAAATTTATGCATGAAAATGATGTTATTGAAAACAATCAGGAAAAACGGATGATTAAGCAAGAACTAAAACCTCAAAAGTTTTGTAAATTAGTATTAAAACCAGATAATCCTACACAGTATGTATGTTTGTGAAAAAGGGTTTAAAAAACTGGCTGTAGAGAACAATAAAAGGGGCAGTCTAGCGATTGGGGGGGGGGGGGGGGGGAGCCAGACCGCCCCTTTTATTGTTCTCTTTCTCTTTTAGGCTGTGTACATTAAACTGTATGATGGTCTTCCTGCCTAGTCAGTGTAGGCTTTCAGTTTGGTCTTGAGTACTGCCACAATCAGATGGTGATCTGATGCTGTGTCTGCTCTGCATCTTGCCCTGATGTCATGCAGGCTCCGCCTCCACTTTCTGCCAACGGTAATGTGGTCAATCTGGTTCTCGGTCTTGCCGTCTGGGGAAATCCATGTGGTTTTGTGAATTTGGTGGTTTTTGTTGTTGTTGTGAACTGCCGAAGTGTCCGCAGTTTGTATGGTGATAAACATGACATACTGACAGCCCAGTTCAGCCCAACTGCCATGCCTAATCAGGATCGTAGCACAGATGAACCAAACAAATAAATGTCTGCAATTTTTTTAAAGTTCTTTTCAGCATTTTATTCAGCAGTATGTTTCTGTATTTGACAGATTTTTGCATTCCAAATACTGAAATATCATACAAGTAAAAAGATCTGATCTAGGTTCAGTATCAAGAGATATTAAAGAACTGCTTAGACCGTCTAGAGATATAGTCACTTACTGTTTAGGCTCTGCATAAGGGGGAATACTCACCTTCAATATAAAACAATATTCATGGACTGTTTGGACTGTCTAAAGCCCTACTCACTTATCATGTGGGCTCTGCATAAAGAATATTCACCTTCAGTATAAAATAGTGAGTATTCATGGACTGCTTGGACTGTCTACAGCCCTCTTAACTTACAGTTTGGGCTCCGCTGTGCCCAAAGCAGCAGAAGACAAAGCCATGGCAGCAGAAGACAAGGGGGGCTTAACCGGTGGCACTGACATTGGACGTGGAGGAGGTGCCCCTGTTGGGCGTGACCTTCGCTCAGCGGAATCTGCACATCCACATACTCCTCTTTTAAACTGACATACATACCATCCTCAGAGTTCTATGTAACATTATATGTTATCTACTAAATCAAGCAATGGCACAGGAATAATAACAGAATATGTTCAATGCTGTGTTTTCTTTTTTTTTTTCTTCATTTTTTTTCAAACACTAAGCATTGAAAACAACCAATAGTCTTTTTTAAATGGTTCAGGACAGCCAATTACATACTCACTCACTCAAGAGAAAAGAACCCTAGGATCACTAAAGCAACACAATCCCCATGTAAAGACAGAAACAGAAACATTCAGGAGAGATACCCAAATAAGGAAACCAAAGCCCACAAAGGAAGAAACTAGGCCCTCGTATCTCCAGAAACTATGCAGAAGAAGATACTCCATTACGCTGGAGACAGGAAAGGAATTAAACACAAACTATCATACAACAAAACAATACAACACAACTCAATTACTCAAAAGAAAGTGTGACCATGACCTATCCTTAATAATTGAGGCAAAGTATATGGGCACAAAAACAAATCCTACGACTAAAACAATTTTGAATTTAACAGCAATACAGATGGTGTGCAGTGTGTATTTTGCTGTCTCACTCTCACCTGAGAAGTTTGGGATGCGTGTACACCCACCCCACAACACACAAACATAGATAGCCAGACAGGGAAATCTAATGATTTGGGGGTAATAATTAACAAAAAATTCTAGCTCAGAAACTACAAAAGATATAAAAATGAAAAATATATATGATTTTTGAAGGAAAAATTGAATGGAGATTTTGAATCTGGGCTTTTTGTTTAATTTTGATCATAAAAAAATATTTAGGCATTTAGATTTGGATAGATTTTTTTGCACAATCAAAAACATATGTATTTACCACTACAGCTTCACATCAAAAAAAGAACACAAAGCAAAAAAGTTGAAAATAAAGTTTGTATTGTCACACTACACCTGTAAATGAAAGTAAAACAGTCTAGAAGTCTATCCAGACGCTCACACACCTCATGCAGACAGGTCAGTTCACGACCACGCCCCCCCCCCCCCCCACCACGCCCCCTTGCTGGACTTCAACCCTCTCTTTCACTCCTCCTCTTCCCTACCTTTCCTGCTGCCCGTGTCACGCCGCGAGCAGGCCGCGCTCCCCTCTCGCGCTGACTAACACGTCGCTGGCCACTCGCACACAGTGCAGAGTACACACTAGGCTAGCTCGTTCGACGTTGGTAACCAGTCAGCTGAACACACTCTTGAGATCGCACAGCACGACTCAATAAATAACTGACGAATATGGTCGTCGGCATTCCATCACTATCATCATCTCACCTTCATGCTCGAGTGAGTCGCTGAATAAAAAGATTATTATCTTTGTCAAAAATGATTAGCAGAGCCCGCTCAGCTGTGTAAGTACGTTGATTTGGTCGCTACGCTCGTCGAAGGTTGCGCCGCCATCTTTGCAAGCGAGACAAAGCGCTGGCTGGTCATCCAGTCAGTGATGAGGAAAAATGGTCTTTCCCCTCACGTGTGGTCATTTGCATATCATTTTAATACTGCAGACATATAAGGCTTACTACGCACACTCTATTTCAGTCCTTTGATAGGAATAGTAACGAATGAAAATTCAAGAAAAATGCATGACGTCAGTGGACGGCCCATAGGCACTGGAAGTACATTTTTACTACAGACAGCAGCTGGGCACGGGCTGCACCCCACCAGATCGGATACGGGGGCTTCACCAACACCTGAGGAACTGACAGATACCTTGATTATCTAGCCTATTTCCTATATATTTATTGTTCTTATTTGTCACTAGCAGTCACTCTTTACATAATACATTTCACTGAAATTTGGGGGAAATATCCATAATAAAATCTACTAAGTTTCAATACAGTGGGTGCACTACAACAGAAAAATTCCTCGATGAACACCAAGAGTATTTACATTGAAGAAAAGGATTTCCACATGGAACCCTTTTCAAAGTACCAAAAATACAAATATCATATATAAAGGAACAATTTCTATTTGTCCCTTTTATCAAGAAAAGAATGTTTTTTACTTTTTCCCATCATCACTAAATGTGTCCAGTTACATATCAAAGATTTCAATTTGTCCTTTTTTTTATCAAAAAAAGGATGTTTTTTTTCCTTTCCACATTATCATCACCAGACGTATCCACAACAAGAATTGGAATATATTTTCCAATAACTTATACACAATAATTTTCATTGCTCACTTCCAGAGCTCACCAACACTCACATCATTCCAATATTTCAGGGAAAAAAAAAAAACACATTTCTTTTTCAATAATGCATTGATTTAACTAGATTTCTTTTCCCAAAACACATATAAGTATACATATTCTTTCTTCCATCTACTCACTCTATTCTTTTTTTATCACCTCTCGACTCACACATTCACTAACCACATCTTCCTAAAGTCACCCTATGTCTCATCATGTCTTGTTAATCACAAAATCAATGGAACAATTAAATATATTAGGCCTTTACTATTCATGACCACCTGCAGAAAAAACAACTTCCATTTAACTAAGCAGACATACCTCACTACCAGCGAGGACCTGCCTTCAGTCTCCCTTCGGCTCTCTGGAGGTGTTGCTGTGCCAGCAACTTTGTGGAGACTGAGAGGAAATCCTCACTCATCCAACTGACACAAAACGCAGGTGAGTAGCTGTCAGGTAAACGGGTCAACTGGTAAACAGGTAAACTTGTGCCTGTCCGGTGTCCCCACACTTTGGGACCAGATAAAAATGGTCTGTCAAGACTTGCTTTTAGTTTATCCTGGCATCTGCATGTAGGTCAGTGAGATTCAAGCCCTTTTAAGGAATCACCCATAATGATGGCTTGGTAACCCTGTCCACATGCCCCACCTTTCTAGCCAAACTCCAACGCCCTAATCTCTCTGAGGATTAACCTGCCTCTGCTGGCCCCTTCGTCATCTTGTATTAGGCACAGACGCTATAAACTGTAGCAGGTTAACTGTCCTGTCAGAGCCTGCAGGCCTTCTTCCAGAGGACAGAGTCAGACTTCTATGACTTGCGCCTCTGGCGTGGCAGACTTGGTGCCGCTGTAAGACCCCAGACAATAAGCTCCTGACAACTGGGCCACTGGGGACTGTGAGACCATCACAGTTACTATTCAAATACCAATATCGAGTATTGATGGCTCATTCATGGACTTACTCTAGTGGGGACCCTATCAGTCAGCAAAAAGGCTTAAGAGTGAATTTTGTGTGTGCAGCATCATCCACATAATACCTGGTTAATCACTTAATCTTGTGTTGTGCTTCCGTGAGTTCTGACTGAGTCTAATGAAATCTACCTGAGGGAAATTTTTGGCCAGCTACTGCTGGACTTCATTAGCCCAGACTGACTGGTAGTTGTGTGGGGCTCTGGTGGAGTGATTGATATTCAGCACTCACTTGTAGGTGGGGGGCAACTACCAGTCAGTCTGGACTGATAAAGACCAGCAGCCAAAAATTTCCCTCGAGTAAAATTTATTAGACTCTGAGTCAGAAACACACAGAAACATGAATAACCCGGAGTTGGAAAGTGTCTTTGCTCAGACTTAATCTTGTTGCCTTTAAAAAAAAAGAAAAAAAAAGAAAAAAAGTTTGGGCTTTGGCACTTCCCAAGAGGTATGACAATGCACTGTCAATCATGGTTATGTTCACATCAAATGAGTATGGCATTTTGATAGCTTTTTAAACCACTTTTTGTTGAGAAAAGGAATTTTTACTACTAAAAGTAGTTTTATGATATAATTACCTGTCCAAACGCTAAACACCCTCCCCCCTCTCAACAGTATGGAAAAGGGGAACACTGAGCTGTTGTGAGCAGAGCAAGTTAATTTCATGTAGACCAGAGGAGACCATTTATGTATTCCTGTAGATTTGGTAGAGTTAACTCCCTGCTGTCCATTTGAATTTTCTTTTTCTTTCAGATTCTTGATGCAAGTGTGTTTCATGTAAAGTGGAGATAAGGCATTGTTTGGACCAGTAAGTATATCACAAAAGTACTTTGAGTTATTCTTATTCAGTTGAAAAACATCCTATAACTTAAAATCTTAAAAAAGTCAGGTTCAGGAGTCACCTAAAAAAAAAAAAAAGGATTAAGAAATACTATAGTGCAACCAAAATGTTGCCGTAAATGCCAGCACCTAAATGAAGAGGAGATTCTTTTGTGATTTCTCTGTTGATCAGTTTTAAAAGGTCAAAAGTGAAAAATGTTTACTGAATCTGTTTTAATTCAATTCACTCCATGCCATGAGTTTTTCTCCTTGCTAATCCCTGAAAACCTGGGGTTTGTATAGGGTTGGAAAAAAATTCTCATAATTATAGATGAGCAGACAGACACTTTGAATTACGTAAGTGGATACAATGCATATTAGTCAATATGTGAACAAAATCAAAGTAATTTACTTACCACCTGGTGGTGTGAAAATGGGCTCTATTTGTTTCTTTTTTTCAACACTTTTGCACCCATCACAAATATATATACTAAGTGTTCCTTAGCAGCTCAGAAATGGTCTACATCACATTCTAGCACAGCTGGAATCACTGAAGACACAGAAGATATAATATTGAATCACAAGCAGGTGATGGAGAATGTGAAGATACAAAAAAATGTGTCTTTGCTGGATGAAAAATAATAACAGAAAGTTCACTGTGCACAAAACACTGGTGATGAATCACTGGCAGTGTTCTTTTCTGGAGTGGAAAAGCTCATGGCAAGTGACATTGCATCCTGGGCACAGCTTCACACGCAGTGGCAAACCACGGTCTGCAAGATGCTTGTTGTAGAGAACAGACCCCTGAGTAAGAGTCAAGGTCAGAAGATGAAAAACAGCTTCTTCTACTACTTCATGGTCTTCCTGTTCAGGGGCATGTAGGCCATGAGCTGATCACTTATGTCTACTCCTGCCATGTAGTCCTGTACTGCTGCTGGTTTCTGTCTCGCAGGATGGGTGCCGTGTTGTGAAGCTCATCATGGTTGTTGGCAGCATCACTGTCGTCAGCACATGGACAGGTTTTTTGTCCTGCCACCTCAGCAAAGCAACATGACCTGCAGCTATACAGACAAAAAAAGATCATATGAGCTTTTCTTTTCTTTTTCTTATGTATCTGTGTATCCCATTGTTTGTAATTAACATTCATGTGTAGGGATGGTTAGTTCGGTGCTTTTGCAAAGCTATAAAGTAGAACCAACCTGGATTTTATTTATTTAATACCAATACACATTAATTACCTAAAATACTTTATATTTAACAGTTTAATACCAGCACAATAATACATTAATTATCTAAATTACTTTATATTTAACAGTTTATTCTATAAGTGCACAAATTATGGATTTTTGCACCATAAGTATCAGTAAAAAATATACCTGGAAACACAAACATACCCATGCACTGAGTTACAAAACATGAACATGTGTTGCTGTTCTCTCTCTCTCTCTCTCTCTCTCACACACACACACACACACACACACACACACACACACACACACACACACACACTAATGCACAAATACTCAGTACATATAATTACTCACTCCCTTTGTTTATCCCTCCCTTCTCCCACCCCCCCCCCCCTCCTCCATGCCCCCCCCTTCCCCTCTCTCCTCTAGTCTACTGAAACACATGAATGGATCACAGCAAAAAATATGCACTCACTTAGTCTGTAAAACATACGTGACACATTTACACATAGCACAATTTATGTAGTAATAATTTTCTTTACCCATCTCTGTGAAATTCATGGACAACTCAAAGAACTGCAAAGGCTGAGTGTTGACTGGCTAGTCATTAAATAAACCTGGTGTGCCTGTGAACAGATGATCGAGAGGAAAGAAATGAAAATGATCAGTCCAATCGTCAGGGAAAACAGCCCCCAAATCATTGACTTCTTCTCCCATTTCAGCGTCAGTATTCAAATCAAAACACTTGTTGTTGAGGCTGGCACAGCTTTCGCCTGCTTCTTCGCCACTATCAGCGCCCACTTCAGTGTCAGAATCCACATCTGTCTCCTCACTGTAGGGGTCGAAATCATCATCAGAAGAATCGCTGATGTCTTCTTCAGCGTCTGACTCTTCAGTCTGGATCACTTCCAGTGCGTCTTCAGCGCTAACTAACAATTCACCAGCCCTACTGTGCCAAACAGAGCTGACCAACGATACTCTTCGTTGTTGTCAGCTAGCAAAAAAGAAATGCTCCGC